>NIVC01001909.1:70000-110000 GCA_002269645.1 Macrostomum lignano | reverse complement strand
AAGATAAATAAAGGTGATTTTTTAACTTTATGATATAAATTGTGCGATCGGGCCGATCCATCCTGGCCAGACGATAATTAAAAAGTCTTTTAATTTTCGAGCCGTGATTCAGTAAAACAGATTTTCGATTTTCAAATAAGCTAAAAGCCGCACTCTATTTCGCATAATTTTTTCGAAAAGGTTTTTAAAAAATATTCTTTAAATTATGTAAAATTCATGAATATTTTTTGTAACAAAAGAATGTTTCTTGGAATGTATCACTCATGATTTTTAAACTAGATCATGTCAGAACTGTCTGTCAGAACTGTGACGTTTGCATATATTTTTCGATATTGTTTGGGGCCGGAGTTACTAAGTACTAAGTTCTTAGTAGTGCGTACGAACTGATATATCTAGCATTTCTATGCGTAGGCCTCAGTATAATAATCTATATTAAATAATCTATAATCTATATCTAATCTATAATCTGTATTAAAGATCTATTAATCTATTAATCTATTAATCTGAGTAGCTATAGAATAGATAGATAGTAGTGTTAGTGTTAGACTGTTAGATTTTCTAACTTTAACATTAGCTAGGGAGGGCCTATAACCTGTGTGTCGTAATTAAATTATACTTACATTAGAAGTATCACCATGTCCTGCATAAAGTTGTTGGGCAATCTTCAAGTTTCGTTCGTTAAATTATTTTTTCAATGAGTTCAATGTGCGATCCAGTATAGGATGTTCCCAAATGGATTGACAGGGTGCAGACGGCGCCATATGAACTCATCCAGGTAGGTTTCAAACAGGGCCTGTGATGTACCGTGCATTGCCCTTAGCTTGGCCTTGCAATGTGCCCAGGTGCCCTTGATTAGGTTTGTATGTACAGTTGGGTCTAGAGGGTTCACAAAGGCCAATTGGTGGTTCACCACCACATGGTTCTGCAGTTGGCCATAAGCCTGCCAGCCATCGGTAATAATCCGTGTACTAGGAAGCACATACTGCTGGATGATTGGCAGTAGTGTGGCAGCTGTCCTGTTGGGCATAGCAACTAGGGCATGGCAGTTGGTGCAAGCCCAAGCATAGCCGTCAATAAAGTGGTCACCTTGACGGAGCTGCAGCCGAAGTTGAGTGGCCGGACAATTGGCACACACTTGCTAGTTGGCAATTAGATGGTATTTGGCCATCCAATTCATGGTATCCCTTGTTGTTGCCGTAATCACAGCCAGTTCTCGCATTGTCAAGGTGATGTCACTTGTCACACAAAGCTGCAGCTGGTTGCACTTGTGCTACTGGTACAATAAAAGTGGGTGCCGCTGGTCATCCTGCCATAGTGTATTAGTCTTATAGTGTATTAGCTGCTTGTCTATTAACTGCTTATGATATTACTCCATGCCACTCCTAAAGCTATGTACAGTAGCATCTTTATTCCCCATAGACGTTCTTTGCTAAAATGCCATGTCAGTGAAAGCCACGTCATCATTATGTTACCGTAATATGGGCCATAGATATTCCTTTGCCTACGGCTACGCAGCCTACCAACGGCTTTACGGTACATTAGACAGATAATATTAACAAAACTGCTACTTTCTCAACTAGGAAAGGGCTGGGTACACTGGAGAGCTCGAAAATAATCATCTCAGAGCAAGCCATGGTCAGGAAGGTGCAGCGTGTGCGCCGGAATAACATCCATCAAAATTTTTGTTGTGCGCCGCGTGCGCCGAGAAAAAAAAATTACTTGTGCGCCATGCGCCGAGAAAAATACACTTGAAAAAGCACCATCAAGTATTAAGTATCTAAATTGAATCAATATCAATGGAAGTTCAAGCAGTTCAATCATGGCTTCTATTTGCAAAATATAAGCAAAAAGACGCAACAAAAGCCGCAAAAGGCGCAAATTTGTTAAGTCGATTAATGAAATTTGAAATAGAAACAACATTGGAAATAACGACCATCGTATCGACTATCGTTTATTTTATTGATTGATTGACATTTAATATACGTTTTTTTATTATTCATTATTATATTGTCACGTATACTGACGTACCTTGTGCGCCATGCGCCGAGCCATGCACCGATGCACCGAGCCATGCGCCGATGCGCCGAGCCCATGCGCGCGGCGCAGTGAAGTGTGCGCCGTGCGCCGGCAAATTGCTGATTTGCGCCGGAAAATTCCGAGGATTCTACCGTCTTCCTGGCTGTGGAGAGCAAGATAGTTCAGAAATCATTGAAAAAATAATTTAACGAATGAAACTTGAAGATTGCCTATTGTTGGAGGCTAGACTGTTGAAACTTTGAGCCTTATATTGATATAACAATGTTATTGAGCCTACTACTATTTCCCCAGATAGGTCTATGAGGTGCAAGCTATTATTTGGTGACAGACAGCAAGTAGTAGGTCGCTTTCACAAGCCCTAAATTTCACAACGTTGCAAGACACCAACTTTCATAAGCTCTAAATTTCACAAGCTCTAAATTTCACAAGCACTGAATTTCACAATGCCTAAAACATTATGGAGATACAATCTTTCAGACGTGCTTTTAGACATTGTGAAATTTAGAGCTTCTGAAAATAAAAGCAAATTTAATTTTTGACGTTGTGATATTTAGGGTTTGTGAAATTTAGGGCTTTTGAAATTCTGTGCATGCCTTTTAGGTGTTATGAAATTTAGGGCTTGTGAAATTTAGGCCTTGTGAAATCTGCTGCATTGCTTATTTTTGATGTTGTGAAAATTAGGGTTTATGATTTCAATATAGGTCTTATGAAAGGTTCTGGTTTCGATGTTGTGAAAATTAGGGTTTGTGAAATGACCCTCAAGTAGTTTGGTGAACTGAAAGTAGAAAGCTGTTTTAGTAGGCCTAATTATATATGCCTGAGTGGCCCATCTAGTTATTTTAGTAACTATGAGCCTGACTGACATGGAATCTATAGCTTACAGAATTTTAACTTACTATTAGGGGGGGCCTAGTTTTTCTAGTGGAAGTTGGACCTAGCCTATAGTTTGGAAGGCAACATGTATGCCAGGATTTTCTAGCATACAATAAGGATGATGGGTCTTACCCTTTTTCAGGATATATCAAGGTATATCCCCAAGGCACATACATACATGATAGCAGATACATTGTGTCAAATGATAATTTTTTGTAGGCAGTTGTTATTGTTACGGCTTTATAAATAGTGAAATGGTTATTTTTATAGTGAATGCATAAAACTAATATGCTTGCATAAGATTTTAACTGTATAAATAACAAAGCTGGCTCATTCCATATAAGCATGGTCGTAACATGACAGACTTTTTTTACTTATAAAATTAAATCTAATAATAGAATATACTAAACCAATATTTTAAATGAAAGATTATTTTGTCTAGAATATATTTATAGAGTTTCATATAGATATCATCATTAGTATAGATGCTATTAAACCTTAAATGACACTTATGGTCGTAACGACAGGATTTTTGACATATAGAAACTAAAAGGTAAAAGTCTTATAACATTTTTCATTTTTGATATTTTGCAATACATTTTTAAAATTTGACTAAGAACATCTTTAGAAATCATACTATTTTATTAGAATATATAAACTCAAAAGGCAACAAAGATACAAAAGAAAAGGCAGCCTTATGGTCGTAACATTATGGTCGTAACATATTTTTTTCTGTCAATTCAGTAACTTTGAGGTACTAATACATTAAAAATATAATAGATTATTTGGTCACCAATGCTTTTATCTGATGATGCAAGTACTATACTTTTATCTATAGTTTGTTTCAACCTTCAAAAGCTTTCTATTTGTTTTTAAAAGGTACAAAATCTTAATGATGTCTTTTGCTTCGAAAAATGTCCAAATTTTTACAAAAATGACTTTTTGTCAATTGATAACATACTAATCCAACATTTTACCATTCCTTTATTCTTAGATTGTATATATTGCACAATATAAACATTTGGTAAAAAAATAGGCTAATTAGGCAATGGCAAGCAAAAATATTGACTTTTTTCTATTTTCCAAATATGTCCATCTTATATGGAATGAGCCAGCTGTTATTTATATGGTCACCATATATAAGAAACAGAATGGCTATTTAAGTATGATTTCAGATTTCAAAATGCATGCAAAATATCAAGGTATATCCCGCATTAAAATTCCTGCATCCTGCATTCCTGCATCCTAGATTGAAATTCAATGAATTTTAAATTTGCAAGCTTTAATAGCATGTAAAAATAAATACCAAATATAAACAATATGCCTTTATTATCTTAAATATATATGTATCTTCTTAATAGGCTCTGTATTTCAATTTTTAGTGTATAATAAATAATAGTCAAACATATAGTTAGGTAACCCAATTTATTAATAAAGTTAACAAATTTGGTAGCACCCCAATAGAAGTAGCTATTAAGCTAGCTACTAAGCTGCCATGTTAGCTATCAAAGAGGCTGTACTGCCTATACAAAAAGTTGCAAAAAGTAAAGAGATAGTCTAGGCATATTACAATGTTAATATATATAACATGCATTGAGCAAGCAGTAAAGTAAAGCTTCTATATAGCATGTATTGGGCAAGGCCAAGTAAGGAAAAAAAATAGAAATTCAATTTTGTAAAGCAATCAATTCAACCTAAATCTATTATTTATCACCCTTTAGTAAATATACTATAGAGCCTATAGTTTGTTTACTAAAGGGTGTATGCTAGGCCTATAGAAACTAAATATAAGGTCCCAAAATCTTGCCAAAAGTTAAAACCTCAGTCTTACCTTATCATTCCATAGTAATACCATAATAAACATCTATACTAGATGTATAGATCTAGTATGATGTTGTTAATAGTATAGTATATTTTATAGTTTCAGTGTCAGTGTTAGTAGATCTAGTATATCTAGATCTAGTATATTAGTCAGATCTAGTATATTTTATAGATGTTGTATAAAATATACTAGATGTTTATTTAGAAAATATGTATTGCTATGCTTATGAAATAGTAAATTAGATCAATTTTACTGATTAGCTATAGTTTTTATAGTTTAAAATTTATAAATGTTTTCTTATGAAATATTTTATACAACACTATTACTCAAAATCAAATGACAATTTATTCAAAAAGTTCAAAAATGTATTTCCACTTTTAGCCCAGCTGCAATGTCATCCCACAAGAAGCCATCAAGCATTGATGATTCAAAGACTAAACAGAAGCAGAAGGAGCCAATCAGTTCTGATGTGCAATCTGCATCCAATTCTGATGAGACAGGTAAGAGTCTAAATTAATTATCTTATCTTAACAAATTAACTCCAGGTTGTAGGCCAAGCTCTGTTCAAAACCCCAGTTTGTAATCCCTAGGGTTGTAGCCTTCTCGTTAGAGCATCGGACTCACGACTTGAAGGTCGGGAGTTCGATTCCTGATCCCACTGGAGCAATTTGTGTCCTTGAGCAAGATACACTTGTCTTCAGTTCACCCAGCTGTAAAATGGGTTCCAGTATTAGCTGGGGTAATTGAGGGTGTGTCGTGGCGACCCAGTCCTTGGACTGAACAGCCGTATGCAGCCTTCAGATGCGCCGCGTAATACTTTCTACATAAAATTATATACGTAAATTTATTAGAGGGTTCAGCAATTCTGCAGCAGCCTCAGTCGCAGCAGCAGCAGCAGCAACAACAGAGACCTGCAGCAGCGCGCGCTGAAGTTGAAGAAGACGATGTGAACAACCCGCTAAGAGGCGCTGTCGGTGGTGGCGCCCTGTGGCGCGAAGTCGGCGTCCACCGGTCGCCGCCGAGACCGCCGGGCGGCAGCAGTCGACTGTCTCAAGCGTCTGGCGTGTCGAGAGTGTCTCGCGATTCCGGCATCCCGGATATGACATTCGAGTATCATCCCGTGCCACTTGTGCTCAGTTTGGGCCAGTTGCAGCGGTCGTTGCCTTCCGGAGGAGGCGGAGGAGGAGCGGGTGCCGGCGGCGGTGTCGAAGGCTTGTCGCCGGCCAGAGGCACCCAGTCGCCGCCGACTCGAGATCCGGGATTGGACGGGCTGAGGGTGGAGGAAGCTGCTGGTCAGGAAGAAGAGCAGGAAGCTGCAGATGTCGATAGTAAGAAGGCTGCAACTATGGGAGATGGTGAGTTCTATTGTGGTTCACCGCTGCTCCACTAATTATTCAATAGTTTTACTAGTTTTATTGTGTCTAATTTTTGTACAATAATGATCGGTGTCTTTAATTTACTAATTATCGATATTTATAGCATCCCTTTGTTCACCAATTATCGATAATTATAGCTGCTTTTTGTTTACTATAATTATCGATAATTATCACCGCTTTTTATTCAGTAATTGCCGATAATAATGGTTGCTTTTGTTTACTAATTATCGATAAATATAGCTGCTTTTGTTCACTAGTTATCGATAATTATCGTTGCTTTTGTTAACTAATTATCGTTAATTATCGCTGCCCTACATTCACTGTAATTAACACTGACACAATTAATCGCATAATTAACCCTTCCCTAAGACCAATCGCTCTATATGGAGTCAACAGCCGGCGTATCCGACTTCGACGATGAAGCCGAGAGTCTGGAACGGGCCAAGCTGCTCGGCCAGCTGGAGGTTCTGTCAGCCGAAGCGGAGACGGCACTCCGTCAGCGGGCCGAACTGGCAGCCGAATGCGAGCGGCTGCGCAGCCTCGCCGCGGGCGGTCCGGAGACTCGCCGCGAGCTGGACGCCGCTCAGACCGAGCGGGCTCGGCTGAGACTGGCGCTGGAGGATCGCGCCGCTGAGGCGCGGGCGCTTAGCGCCGAATTGGAGGCCGCTAATCGGGCTAGCGCCGATCTCAGACAGCAGGTTGTTGGACTGCAGGTGAGTTGCGACCGCTTGTCCCCAGCTCATGTCACTCTGTCTTTTGAATCATGTGCTTGGAAATTTGTCCGTAAGTCATGTCTACTATTGTATGCCAATTTGTCTAAAACAATGCCACTATTATCTAAAATCATGTCAATCCGTGTAGAATCATGTCACTAATGTCTAGAATCATGCACTGTTTCTAAAATGTTCTCACTAATAACTAAAATTATGTTAATAAAAATATCTAAAACCATGTCACTCTGTCTAAAATCGTGTTGCTCAATCTAATATCATGTCACTATGTCTCAAATCATGTCGCTCTGTCTAATATCATGTTGGTCTGTCTAATGTCATGTCACTCTGTCTAATGTCAATTCGCTCTGTCTAATGTCACGTCACTCTGTCTAATGTCATGTCACTCTGTCTAATGTCAATTCGCTCTGTCTAATGTCATGTCACTCTGTCTAATGTCATGTCACCCTGTCTAGAATCATTTCGCCCTGTCTAGAATCATGTCACCCTGTCTAGAATCATTTCGCTCTGTCTAGAATCATGTCACCCTGTCTAGAATCATTTCGCCCTGTCTAGAATCATGTCACCCTGTCTAGAATCATGTCACCCTGTCTAGAATCATGTCACCCTGTCTAGAATCATGTCACCCTGTCTAGAATCATGTCACCCTGTCTAGAATCATGTCACCCTGTCTAGAATCATGTCACCCTGTCTAGAATCATTTCGCCCTGTCTAGAATCATGTCACCCTGTCTAGAATCATGTCACCCTGTCTAGAATCATTTCGCCCTGTCTAGAATCATGTCACCCTGTCTAGAATCATTTCGCTCTGTCTAGAATCATGTCACCCTGTCTAGAATCATGTCACCCTGTCTAGAATCATGTCACCCTGTCTAGAATCGTGTCACCCTGTCTAGAATCATGTCACCCTGTCTAGAATCATGTCACCCTGTCTAGAATCATGTCACCCTGTCTAGAATCATTTCGCCCTGTCTAGAATCATGTCACCCTGTCTAGAATCATGTCACCCTGTCTAGAATCATGTCACCCTGTCTAGAATCATGTCACCCTGTCTAGAATCATGTCACCCTGTCTAGAATCATTTCGCCCTGTCTAGAATCATGTCACCCTGTCTAGAATCATGTCACCCTGTCTAGAATCATGTCACCCTGTCTAGAATCATTTCGCCCTGTCTAGAATCATGTCACCCTGTCTAGAATCATGTCACCCTGTCTAGAATCATTTCGCCCTGTCTAGAATCATGTCACCCTGTCTAGAATCATGTCACCCTGTCTAGAATCATTTCGCCCTGTCTAGAATCATGTCACCCTGTCTAGAATCATGTCACCCTGTCTAGAATCATTTCGCCCTGTCTAAATCATGTCACCCTGTCTAGAATCATGTCACCCTGTCTAGAATCATTTCGCCCTGTCTAGAATCATTTCGCTCTGTCTAGAATCATGTCACCCTGTCTAGAATCATTTCGCCCTGTCTAGAATCATGTCACCCTGTTTAGAATCATGTCACCCTGTCTAGAATCATTTCGCCCTGTCTAGAATCATGTCACCCTGTCTAGAATCATGTCACCCTGTCTATCCGTATTTGTCAATCCCTTCCAGGACTGCCTGGACGCCCGCCAAGAGACGGTGCAATCGCTGAAGTCCCGCCTAGCCGAGCTCTACGTTGACCTCGAATCCGGACGTCAGGCACGCGAAGCCAGCGAAGCTTCCAGCCGAGATTTGGCAGCCGAGGCGGCGGCATTGCGCCGAGCCAAAGAGTTTTACGCTGAGCAGCTGCGAGCGGCTCAAGATGCCAGGCAGACAATGCAGGATGAGCTGTCCCGGCTGCAGACTGTGCTGGCTGCTCAGGCTGAGCAGATGGGCGGCGAGAGCGATCATCTTCGGGTTCGTCTGGCCGAACTGGAGGCCCAGATGCTGTCGGAGCGGCAGTATTGGCTGGATAAATTGGAGCGCATCAAAGCCGAGATTGTTGAACGCGAGGCCCTGCTAGAGGCCTCCATGACCGAGCGGGCCGCGCTGCAGGAGGCTCTGGACTTCAAGACCGACCAGCTGGCCAGGGAGCGGCAGGCTTTCGACAAGCTGGCCGACGCTCTGCGCGAAGCCGAACTGGAAGCCGAACGTCAAGCTGCCGCACTGGCTGAGCGCGAGGCCGCTCTCGAGGCCGCCGAGACAGAGCGCGCCACTCTCGGCGCCCGAGTCGCCCATCTGGATGGTCAGGCGGCCGCGGCAGCTGTTGAATTGGAGGCGGCTCGAGCTGAACTAGCCGAATCTGCGCGCCAATTAGATTCGGCGCGCTTTGACGGCGCCGCGCGTGGCGCAGAATTAGAAACTACTCAAGCTGAGCTAGCCGAAGCTGAGGTCCAGTTAGCCGCTAGTCGAGAGGAGAAGCGCGCATTGGACGCGCGAATTAACGAATTGCGCGACAACATGGGCTGGGTTCAAGAGAATTTCTCTAAGATGCGCGCCGACCTGACAGCGCGCGCAGCCGAATTGGCTCACGCCGAATCGTTGCGCGCCGATTTAGCTAACGAATTGGCGCTAGCGCGCGATAATTTGGCGCAACAGGAAGCGGCGCTAACCGCCGCGGTGACAGAACGCGACGAGGCGCGCGCTCAGCTGGCCGCGCTAGCCGAAGAGAGCGCAGGGTTGCGCGCCGATTTGGCCAATCTGCGCGCCAAATTGGAAGCGGCCGAATTGAGCGCCATGCAAAGTCAAGCAGAGGTTGGCGAATTGAAAACTGCACTGTCGGATGCCAGGCGCCAGATTGCGGAGCTCAGCACTGTGCAGGATCGGTGAGTGTGGCTCTGGTTGTCTCTGTTGGCAGATCTTCGAGTTAGTGCCAGTCTCAAATTTCTAACCTGTCGGATAAATCAACTGTCAGATCCATCTAACCTGTCAGGTCCATCACCTGTCAGATCCATCACCTGTCAGATCCATCACCTGTCAGGTCCATCTAACCTGTCAGGTCCATCACCTGTCAGATCCATCACCTGTCAGATCCATCACCTGTCAGATCCATATAACCTGTCAGATCCATCACATGTCAGATCCATCACCTGTCAGATCCATCACCTGTCAGATCCATCACCTGTCAGATCCATCACCTGTCAGATCCATATAACCTGTCAGATCCATCACCTGTCAGATCCATCACCTGTCAGATCCATCACCTGTCAGATCCATCACCTTTCAGATCCATATAGCCTGTCAGATCCATCACCTGTCAGATCCATATAACCTGTCAGATCCATCACATGTCAGATCCATCACCTGTCAGATCCATCACCTGTCAGATCCATCACCTGTCAGATCCATCACCTGTCAGATCCATATAACCTGTCAGATCCATCACCTGTCAGATCCATCACCTGTCAGATCCATATAACCTGTCAGATCCATCACCTGTCAGATCCATCACCTTTCAGATCCATATAACCTGTCAGATCCATCAACTGTCAGATCCATCACCTGTCAGATCCATCAACTGTCAGATCCATCACCTGTCAGATCCATATAACCTGTCAGATCCATATAACCTGTCAGATCCATCACCTGTCAGATCCATCACCTGTCAGATCCATCACCTTTCAGATCCATATAACCTGTCAGATCCATCAACTGTCAGATCCATCACCTGTCAGATCCATCACCTGTCAGATCCATCACCTTTCAGATCCATATAGCCTGTCAGATCCATCACCTGTCAGATCCATATAACCTGTCAGATCCATCACATGTCAGATCCATCACCTGTCAGATCCATCACCTGTCAGATCCATCACCTGTCAGATCCATATAACCTGTCAGATCCATCACCTGTCAGATCCATCACCTGTCAGATCCATATAACCTGTCAGATCCATCACCTGTCAGATCCATCACCTTTCAGATCCATATAACCTGTCAGATCCATCAACTGTCAGATCCATCACCTGTCAGATCCATCAACTGTCAGATCCATCACCTGTCAGATCCATATAACCTGTCAGATCCATATAACCTGTCAGATCCATCACCTGTCAGATCCATCACCTGTCAGATCCATCACCTTTCAGATCCATATAACCTGTCAGATCCATCAACTGTCAGATCCATCACCTGTCAGATCCATCAACTGTCAGATCCATCACCTGTCAGATCCATATAACCTGTCAGATCCATATAACCTGTCAGATCCATCACATGTCAGATCCATCACCTGTCAGATCCATCACCTTTCAGATCCATATAACCTGTCAGATCCATCAACTGTCAGATCCATCACCTGTCAGATCCATCAACTGTCAGATCCATCACCTGTCAGATCCATATAACCTGTCAGATCCATCAACTGTCAGATCCATCACCTGTCAGATCCATCAACTGTCAGATCCGTCAACTGTTAGATCCATCACCTGTCAGATCCATCAACTGTCAGATCCGTCAACTGTCAGATCCATCACCTGTCAGATCCATCAACTGTCAGATCCGTCAACTGTCAGATCCGTCACCTGTCACATGCCTCGCATCTGTCAGGTACGCCGAGCTCGTTGAAGCGCACGAGAATTTGCGTGCCGAAGGTGCCTCTCGAGAAGCCGCGCTGGCCGAAAAGCTGGCTCAGCGGGAGGCTGCCCACGCTGCCGAGTCCGGCGCAATGACCGAGGAGCTGCGCCAACTGAGCGCCGCCCTGTCCGAGGCGGAGGCGCGCGGCGCCGCGCTTGAAGCCGAGCTGGCAAAGCGCGCGAACGAAACTGGCGAGGAGGTGGCCCAGCTGCGGCGGGAGCTGGAGGCCGCTGTGGCTGATCGGTAAGTACCGCCCGGCAACTGGGGATCTGGGCGGCTGGCCCAGAAACTGAGGATCTGAGAGGCTGGCCCAGCAACTGAGGATCTGGGAGGCTGGCCTAGAAACTGAGGATCTGCGAGGCTGGCCCAGCAACTGAGGATCTGGGAGGCTGGCCCAGCAACTGAGGATCTGGGAGGATGGCCCAGCAACTGAGGATCTGGGAAGCTGGCCCAGCAACTGAGGATCTGCGAGGCTGGCCCAGCAACTGAGGATCTGGGAGGCTGGCCCAGCAACTGGGGATCTGGGAGGCTGGCCCAGCAACTGAGGATCTGGGAGGCTGGCACAGCAACTGGGGATCTGGGAGGCTGGCCCAGCAACTGAGGATCTGGGAGGCTGGCACAGCAACTGGGGATCTGGGAGGCTGGCTTAGAAACTGAGGATTTGGTAATTTGCAACCCTCCGCACTCCGCCTACGCATCTGCAGAGCCGAGGCAGCCAAAAATCTGGCTGAAGCTCGCGCTCGCGCTGACGCCGAAGCGGCCGAGCTGTCTGTCCGAGCGGCCTCGGCCAAGGAGCGCGCCGACCGGCTTGAAGCGCAGCTGGCCGAGGCGCAGAATTGGCGCACCCAGAATCGCGCTCTGCACGCTGAATTGGAGCGCGCCAAAGGTCGCGCCGACGGCTTGGCGCGCGCCCAAGCTCAGCTCAGGCAGCACGCCGAGGCGCTTCAAGCGGCTCTGGCCACACGCGAGGCCGGCGGCGAGCGTCAGGCTGACGATCTGCGAGCGGCCGAGAATCAACTGCTGGACGCTCTGGCGAGCAGAGGCCAGCTTCAGGAGCAGTTGGAGTCCGCGCTGGGCAATGCTGGCCGACTCGCTGGGAGTGCGACGCCCTGAGAGCTGAGAGGGCCCGACTGCAGACTGAGCTGGCCACTGCCACTTCTAGGTGAGGGTTCTGATCCCCTCGGTGTCATTCTGATCCAATTAGTGTCATTCTGATCCCCTCGGTGTCATTCTGATCCCATTAGTGTCATTCTGATCCCCTCGGGGTCATTCTGATCCCCTCGGTGTCATTATGATCCCCCTCGGTGTCATTCTGATCCCATTAGTGTCATTCTGATCCCCTCATAGTCATTCTGATCCCCTCTGTGTCATTCTGATCCCCTCGGTGTCATTCTGATCCCATTAGTGTCATTCTAATCCCCTCGGTGTCATTCTGATCCCATTAGTGTCATTCTGATCCCCTCAGAGTCATTCTGATCCCCTCGGTGTCATTCTGATCCCCTCAGAGTCATTCTGATCCCCTCGGTGTCATTCTGATCCCATTAGTGTCATTCTGATCCCCTCAGAGTCATTCTGATCCCCTCGGTGTCATTCTGATCCCCTCGGTGTCATTCTGATCTCCTCGGGGTCATTCTGATCCCCTCGGGGTCATTCTGATCCCCTCGGTGTCATTCTGATCCCAAATGTCTCCCGAAAGTCTTTAATTCCCCAACCACCCAAATCAAAAATCCCCAGTGACGCGGAGACAGCCGCCGGTCTCCAGCGCGAAGTGGAATCCGGTCGCGAGCTGGTTGCTAAGCAACGCGAGGAACTCGAGCGACTTCGCGGCGAGCTGGCGGACGCCCGATCGCAACTAGCGGAATCTGCCGAAGCCCAAGCTCGCCTGGATACCGTTTCCAAGGCTCTCGACGAGAAAGACGCCCAGCTGGCCGACGCGCAGGCTCGGTTGCTAAGCAACGAGAATAGCGGCGCCGACGCTCTAGCCGGCCTGCAGCGGGTGCTGGAATCAACGGAGCGCCAGAATCGAGGCCTCCGAGCCGAGCTGGAGACCGCTCGCCGCGATCGTCTCGACGCTCTGGGCCGTCTGGCTCAGCTGCGCGGAGCTCTGAAGTCCGCCATCGACCGGCACCGGCTGTTCTCCACTGAGGAGGGCGCCGGCGCTGCCTCAGCAGACGATGGCGGAATCGACTGGGCCGCCTTGGAGCGTCTGGTGGGAGACACCGCCCCGATGTGCTGGCAGTCGCGGCCGCCGCAGCCGCTGGCTAGCGTGAATGCCTGTCTGGACGAGTTGCAATCGCAGATCTCGGGCTTATCGGCGAACATGACTGAGCACGCTCTGGCTGTGCGGAGTCGGGGCCAGCTGTGGCGGTGAGGGATTATTCAGCTTTTTGTGCTTTTATCACGCTAGAATTGCTGTTTATTCCCTCTGATAATGGTCATTAATTCCCTTGAGAATGGTCATTAATTCCCTTGAGAATGGTCATTAATTCCCTTGAGAATGGTCATTAATTCCCTTGAGAATGGTCATTAATTCCCTTGAGAATGGTCATTAATTCCCTTGAGAATGGTCATTATTTCCCCTTGAGAATGGTCATTAATTCCCTTGAGAATGGTCATTAATTCCCTTGAGAATGGTCATTAATTCCCTTGAGAATGGTCATTAATTCCCTTGAGAATGGTCATTAATTCCCTTGAGAATGGTCATTATTTCCCCTTGAGAATGGTCATTAATTCCCTTGAGAATGGTCATTAATTCCCTCTGATAATGGTCATTAATTCCCTCTGATAATGGTCATTAATTCCCTCTGATAATGGTCATTAATTCCCTTGAGAATGGTCATTAATTCCCTTGAGAATGGTCATTAATTCCCTTGAGAATGGTCATTATTTCCCTCTGATAATGGTCATTAATTCCCTTGAGAATGGTCATTAATTCCCTTGAGAATGGTCATTATTTCCCCCATGAGAATGGTCATTATTTCCCCCATGAGAATGGTCATTACTTACAGACAGTGAGGGTGAGATAAACAGGGCCGGGTGGGTGAGATAAACAGGCACAGAAGGGTGAGATAAACAGGCACGGGAGGGTGAGATAAACAGGCACAGGAGGGTGAGATAAACAGGCACGGGAGGGTGAGATAAACAGGCACAGGAGGGTGAGATAAACAGGCACGGGAGGGTGAGACAAACAGGCACAGAAGGGTGAGATAAACAGGCACGGGAGGGTGAGATAAACAGGCACAGGAGGGTGAGATAAACAGGCACGGGAGGGTGAGATAAACAGGCACAGGAGGGTGAGATAAACAGGCACGGGAGGGTGAGATAAACAGGCACAGGAGGGTGAGATAAACAGGCACGGGAGGGTGAGATAAACAGGCACAGGAGGGTGAGATAAACAGGCACAGAAGGGTGAGATAAACAGGCACGGGAGGGTGAGATAAACAGGCACGGGAGGGTGAGATAAACAGACCTGGGTGGGTGAGATAAACAGACCTGGTTGGGTGAGATAAACAGGCCCGGGTGGGTGAGATAAACAGGCCTGGGTGGGTGAGATAAACAGGCCTGGGTGGGTGAGATAAACAGAACTGGGTGGGTGAGATAAACAGGCCTGGGTGGGTGAGATAAACAGGCCTGGGTGGGTGAGATAAACAGGCCTGGGTGGGTGAGATAAACAGGCCTGGGTGGGTGAGATAAACAGGCCTGGGTGGGTGAGATAAACAGGCCTGGGTGGGTGAGATAAACAGGCCTGGGTGGGTGAGATAAACAGGCCTGGGTGGGTGAGATAAACAGGCCTGGGTGGGTGAGATAAACAGGCCTGGGTGGGTGAGATAAACAGGCCTGGGTGGGTGAGATAAACAGGCCTGGGTGGGTGAGATAAACAGGCATGAATTGCGCAACATTTTGCAGAGAGGCGGAGGAGCAGGCGGAGCGCCTGAAGGAGGCCTGCGGCAAGGCTGACGACGCACTTCAATCCGGCGGAGACGATGCCGCTGAATCGCAACAGACTACTGCCGACAAGGAGAATCAGTAGTGCGATTAGAGCCGGAATCTATTTTGTGATAGAAAAATCTTCAATTTTCTTAACGCTGTGTTTTTTCTAATGTCGCCTTAAAATGTGCGCCCAAACTACTTACTAACTTTGGAGCCGAGCAGTAGCGCGATGCAGGTTTTATCTCTGTTTTTTGTTTGTTTTCATAAATCTATCATTTTGCCAACTTGTACAACTGTATTGAAGTATTGAACTTGTGTGCTCATTAAAGAACAACTTTGCTAAAAAGAGTTTCAGATGAAGATTTCATTTTTAAGAGTTTTAATTTGTTTTAATTTCGACTCGCTCGTAGATTAGATGTCATTATTGACTTGTATTAACAGGCTCATATTATTGCCATTAAAAACTTTGCTGTGATCCGTTATTTACTTTTTATTTTAGTCTGGCCAGATTAAAAAAACCTATATTAGTGTTTTGGTTCATTAATTATTAATCATTTGTGTTTATTTACATAAGCTACTATAAGCTGAAGGCTGAAGGTCACATTGTAATTGGGTTTAAGGCGTACTGATTTAATAAAATTATTTATTAACTTTATGCTGTTACTCTGTTCTATTTGGGATCTTGGTTCGATTTCTGTTTTTATTTTATTTTGAAAAAATAATCTGCTATATTATTATACTGTTTTTGGTTTGTTATCTTCTCAAGTAGTATGAATTGCATTTTACGCGAATAATTTGTATGATACATTGGAGACTGAGGCTGGAAGATGCTTACATATTTATTGTGAAAGTTAAGCATTCGACAAAGCGTATTTGCTTTTGTTTTATTTTCAATAACTTGCTAGAGAGGCACTGGGTGTCCGTGTGGGTTGCTGGCCTACCTGAGTTTCTTTTTGTTAACTTTGGTACCATAAATGTGGTACCTTCTGTTCGGGTTCCAAATGGATATTGGATCTGGCGCCTTTGGCAATATTATTATATTTATAATTCACTTTGTTTTCATCATTTTACTTTGATAAATCACTTCAACTTTGCTTTCGTCTGGCGCTGAAGTTGATAGATAAAATAGAAGCATATATTGCGAAAGCAAAACCTTTTTTGTGTTTCTTCTTTTCTGATGAGTTGCGTTTTTTTGCTTTGAAGTTTAGTTTGTCAAATTGGCATGTTTCTGCTTTATTGCTTCGTTTGAATTATTATATTTAGCTGGTTTCATACGTCAGCTTTTTGAAGCGGGTACGAACCTCATATAGCAGGGGGCGAATCTCATATAGCAGGGGGCGAATCTCATATAGCAGGGGGCGAATCTCATATAGCAGGGGCGAATCTCATATAGCAGGGGGCGAATCTCATATAGCAGGGGGCGAATCTCATAGCAGGGGGCGAATCTCATATAGCAGGGGGCGAATCTCATATAGCAGGGGGCGAATCTCATATAGCAGGGGGCGAATCTTATATAGCAGGGGGCGAATCTCATATAGCAGGGCGCGAATCTCATATAGCAGGGGGCGAATCTCATATAGCAGGGGGCGAATCTCATATAGCAGGGGGCGAATCTTATAAAGCAGGGGGCGAATCTCATATAGCAGGGGCGAATCTTATAAAGCAGGGGGCGAATCTTATAAAGCAGGGGGCGAATCTCATGTAGAAGGGGGCGAATCTCATAAAGCAGGGGCGAATCTCATATAGCACGGGGCGAATCTCATAAAGCAGGGGCGAACCTCATATAGCAGGGGGCGAATCTCATATAGCAGGGGGCGAATCTCATATAGCAGGGGGCGAATCTCATGTAGAAGGGGGCGAATCTCATAAAGCAGGGGCGAATCTCATATCGCACGGGGCGAATCTCATAAAGCAGAGGCGAATCTTATATAGCAGGGGGGCGAATCTAATATAGTAGGGGGCGAATCTCATGTAGCAGGGGGCGAATCTCATATAGCAGGGGGTGAATCTCATGTAGCAGGGGGCGAATCTTATAAAGCAGGGGCGAATCTTATAAAGCAAGGGGCGAATCTCATATAGCAGGGGGCGAATCTCATATAGCAGGGGGCGAATCTCATATAGCAGGGGGCGAATCTTATAAAGCAGGGGGCGAATCTCATATAGCAGGGGCGAATCTTATAAAGCAGGGGGCGAATCTCATATAGCAGGGGCGAATCTCATATAGCAGGGGGCGAATCTCATATAGCAGGGGCGAATCTTACATAGAAGGGGACGAATCTCACTGGGCAAGGGGTGGATCTCACAGCGGGGGGGCAAATCTCATATCAGGGGACGGATCTCCGGCGATACAGGCCAGGGCAAACGGACACAAAAGTTTGCAATAAAAGGACAACCTGTACTCTTTAATTTCAGCGATGTCTGTCTCAACTGTGAAGTCCGCAATCCGTCTGCCGCCGCTGCCCAGCCTCGCCGACCTGCTGCGAATGCTGGACCTTCGGGCGCGTCGACAACTGTCACAGAACTTTTTATTGGAGCCTCGTCTGTTGAACAAGCTGGCTAAGGCCGCTAAACCTCTGGCTGGTTGTCACGTGCTGGAGATCGGCTGCGGCCCCGGCGGCTTCACCAGGGAGCTGTTTAGGGAGGGCGCCCAGCGGGTGGTCGGCGTGGAGCTCGACAGGAGATTCCAGCCGTGCCTGGAGAATCTGCAGGACTGCGTGCGAGCTGCCGACCGAGACTTGGAGGTTCGCTTTGTGACTGGCTGTTAGAAATTCCTAATCCTAAATCCCCAATCTGAGAATCCCAAATCCCCAATCTGAAAATCCTAAATCCCCAATCTGAGAATCCCAAATCCCCAATCTGAGAATCCCAAATCCCCAATCTGAGAATCCTAAATCCGCAGTCTGAGAATCCCAAATCCGCAGTCTGAGAATCCCAAATCCGCAGTCTGAGAGTCCTAAATCTTCATATGAGAATTTCAAATCTCAAAGCTGAGAATCCCAAATCCGCAGTCTGAGAATCCCAAAATCCCCTGTCTGAGAATCCGAAATCCCCAGCCTCGAATCCCAAATCCGCAGTC
Organism: Macrostomum lignano; assembly: GCA_002269645.1. Lineage (NCBI taxonomy): Eukaryota > Metazoa > Platyhelminthes > Macrostomidae > Macrostomum > Macrostomum lignano. Next base: position 91,615 of record NIVC01001909.1, on the reverse strand, counting down.
TGAAAAATAGAAATAAAAGTCTGAGAATCCCAAATCCGCAGTCTGAGAATCCCAAATCCGCAGTCTAAGAATCCCAAATCCGCAGTCTAAGAATCCCAAATCCGCAGTCTGAGAATCCCAAATCCGCAGTCTGAGAATCCCAAATCCGCAGTCTGAGAATCCCAAATCCTTAAGGTGAAGGAATCCTTAATCCAAGTTAAAAGTATCGCTTCAAACCAATAATATATAATAAATCATATTTCTACCGCTAATCATCTCGCTCCAGCTGCACTTCACCAGCGCCGTGAACTTCTCCACAGACGGACTGTTCACCCTGCGTGAGCAGGATCTGTCAGCAGACTGGCACAGCCAGCAGTTGCCCAAAATCCGGCTGGTTGGCAACCTGCCATTCAACATCTCCACCCCGCTGCTCATGACCTGGCTGCAGGACATCGCCGAGCGGCGTAGCGTCTGGCAGCACGGTCGCGTGCCGCTGGTGCTGACCTTCCAGAAGGAGTTCGCCGACAGGCTGCTAGCGGACACGTGGACCCGCAGCCGCGGCCGGCCCAGCATCCTCACTCAGTACCTGTGCGAAGCCAGGCGCTGCTTCGACATCTCCGGTCGGGCATTTCTGCCGCAGGCTAAAGTCGATGTAACAGTCGTACGGCTGGTGCCGCTGCGGCAGCCGCTGATCCCGGTGCCGTATCCCTACGTTAACAAGCTGGTCAAGCACGCATTCGCTTTCCCAAACAAAAGTCTGGTGGCCTGCATGGAGACCCTGTTCCCGCCAGATCGGTGCGACCTGCTTATCAGGCTGTTTGCCGAGACTGGCACCCAGCCGCAGTGCACTCCGAGGGAGCTGAGCATAGCGCAGTTCTCCGATCTGTGCCAGGCCTATCACCGGATGTGCCAGACTGAAGGCTCCGAACTGTTTGACTTCACCTACATTGGCAAAGAGGACCTGTGGAGAACCAGGAAATCGGTGCAGCGGAAGGTGCTGAACGGGCTGACTGTCAATTATTTCACTGTGGCGAATATTGTTAACAAAACTCGACTGGCTCAGCAGGCAAATCAGTCTGGCTGACTCGAGTATCACAGCCACCTTAGACTCCTAACATTTTTACAAAAACGGTTACAACTTGTGGATACTGAAAAATTCAAACTACAAATTGCATTTTCTGATCATAATATACTGTCATCTGCTAACTGCACTACTTACTTTAGTAGTGCAAAGAAAACAAGTAGTAAAAGAGTAGTAAAAGTCTTATTCTTGTTTTATAGTTGATTCATTTAACCGAAAATTAAAACAAATGTAAGTAGCATTCATTTATTAAATGTCATTATTGATTTCAGCATTTATAAACATTGAATAGAAACCTTCGCCTCGGAGACAGATCGAAGAGATAGGCCGAATAAAAGTACAAAACAAGAAACAAGTTAGAATTAATATAAAAATATGGCACTGCAAGCTAAGGCGTTTTATTACATCAAAATTTATTTATAAAGGTAAAATTTCCGTCAAAGATCAGCTGTAATTATGGCATCTATAATTGTCAGTAGTATCAGCAGAATATCTCGTATAAATATAATAAGCACTATGTATTCTAATTAATAGGCATTTTCCCAAAGGTTGGTAATGTGACCAAAATAATATTGGCACACGAATTTAGCAGCTACATACTACTTATTCAAGCAGTATATGCATAGCAGTAGTAGTATTACATCTAGCAAGTTTAAAAACATCAATGCATACAATTGCATCGTGTCTGTAAATAAGTAGTACATCGCGTTCGCGCATTACCATAACCCTGCGTGTACGTATATCATCTTACCCAAGCGACAGTGTTAACAAAAATAAGTTATTATTTTTTATTAATAAAATATGGACGGACAAAGGTTAGTGAGACGAAATAAGATTTGTTCTGTTCTATCACACCTGTGTAAACTAACCGCATAAACTACTTTTGTAACTAGTTAACAAATAAATAATTTTTACTTGCAAATACTTAGACCCAGTTGTATAAATATTTTCTAAAGTTTGGGACTAAATAGAACTACATGCACTTTTATTCGATTAGCTGTGAAAACAGGACACCAAAGTACACTACACCCTGTACCAGACATTGCGCAACCTAAAAATACTCATTTTAGAGTAGCGGGCTTCATTTTAAGGGGGCAGCGGATAAATTTGAGTGGGGGTAAAGGAGAGAAGTAGTGGGGGTAAAAGAGAGAAGTAGAGTGGGGGGTAAAGGAGAGAAGTAGAGTGGGGGAAGGGGAGAGAAGTAGAGTGGGGGAAGGGGAGAGAAGTAGAGTGGGGGAAGGGGAGAGAAGTAGAGTGGGGGAAGGGGAGAGAAGTAGAGTGGGGGTAAAGGAGAGAAGTAGAGTGGGGGAAGGGGAGAGAAGTAGAGTGGGGGAAGGGGAGAGAAGTAGAGTGGGGGAATGGGGAGAGAAGTAGAGTGGGCGAAGGGGAGAGAAGTAGAGTGGGGGAATGGGGAGAGAAGTAGAGTGGGGGAATGGGGAGAGAAATAAAGTGGGGGCAGGGGAGAGAAGTAGAGTGGGGGAAGGGGAGAGAAGTAGAGTGGGGGAAGGGGAGAGAAGTAGAGTGGGGGAAGGGGAGAGAAGTAGAGTGGGGGAAAGGGAGAGAAGTAGAGGGGGGTAAAGGAGAGAAGTAGAGTGGGGGAAGGGGAGAGAAGTAGAGTGGGGGAATGGGGAGAGAAGTAGAGTGGGGGAAGGGGAGAGAAGTAGAGTGGGGGAAGGGAAGAGAAGTAGAGTGGGGGAAGGGGAGAGAAGTAGAGTGGGGGAAGGGAAGAGAAGTAGAGTGGGGGAAGGGGAGAGAAGTAGAGTGGGGGAAGGGGAGAGAAGTAGAGTGGGGGAAGGGGAGAGAAGTAGAGTGGGGGAAGGGGAGAGAAGTAGAGTGGGGGAAGGGGAGAGAAGTAGAGTGGGGGAAGGGGAGAGAAGTAGAGTGGGGGAAGGGGAGAGAAGTCGAAGGGTGTAGGAGAAGTAGAGTTGGGTTAGGAGAGGAGTGAGGGATAGGGGAGAGATTAGAGAAGAAGACCGGTTAGAGGCAGTGAAGCATTAGGTGATTAACAGATGAAGGTCATCGGAGGCTCACAGTCTGGCCATAGACAGCAGCAGCACAGCCGTGACCAAAGCAGCAACGGTGACGACTCGAATGCCGCTGCACTGCATTTTGTAGACAGTCACGGACACCAGCTGCCGGCAGTTGAACACGGACTCTGCGCGGAGCCAGACCCACAGGCTGATACTCAGTGCGGCCAGGTCCGCCCCGATCAGCATGTAGAAAACGTTGCGCCAACCGGTGCGCACAATCAGGCCGGTGAGCAGCGGGCCGAACGCCGCGCCCAGACTGCCGGCTCCGTCGATGATGGCCGTCACGGTTGCCAGGGCTCTGGCTGAGGAGCCGCAGGCGGTGCCGAGGTCGGCGCTGACGGCGGTGGTGATTAAAGCATACGGACCGTTCACGAAGCCGCCAGTGATGAATAGGAGCACTGCCAGTGTTGGGGTGGGTGGGTTTTTAGTTAGTCAGTAAGTTAGTTAGTTAGTTAGTTAGTTAGTGAGTTAGTTAGTTAGTTAGTTAGTTAGTCAGTTAGTTAGTTAGTTAGTTAGTTAGTTAGTTAGTTAGTAGATAGCGAGAAAGAGCGAGCGAAGCGAGCTCTTTCGAGCTTGCTTGCCGCAGCCAATCAAGCTGAAAGCACGCACACAAGATCACCGGAAACGATTAAGGCAGCTGGAAAGCCAATGGGCGCGGTAAGCGCTTTTATCCAGAGGAACTACCTGCTGGAACCAGCCATGCCGAACGATGCCGTAACTAACTATTTAGTTAGTTAGTTAGTTAGTTAGTTAGTTAGTTAGTTAGTTAGTTAGTTAGTTAGTCAGTTAGTTAGTTAGTTAGTTAGTTAGTTAGTTAGTTAGTTAGTTAGTTAGTTAGTTAGTTAGTCAGTTAGTTAGTCAGTTAGTTAGTTAGTTAGTTAGTCAGTTAGTTAGTTAGTTAGTTAGTTAGTCAGTTAGTTAGTTAGTTAGTCAGTTAGTAAGTCAGTTAGTTAGTTCGTTTTTATAAATGCATAGCGAGCTGCTCACCTATGGAGTGAGTCAGACTGGTGCCGCCAAACTTCTCGTACGTAAAGAGCTGCAATGCAAAAGGTATTTACGACATGAAGTTTCGGACACTTCGCTTCTAAATATGGTCATTTTGTAGTATTTTACCTGTCCTCATCAGAATACTAGCATTACTTAGATGGACAGGCACTAAGACAAACACACAGACAGACAGACAGACAGACAGACAGACAGACAGACAGACAGACAGACAGACATACAGACAGACAGACATACAGACAGACACTAAGACAGACAGACCGACACACACACGCACACACACAGACAGACACACAGACACAGACAGACACACACACACGCAGACACACAGACACACACACAGACACACAGACACACACACAGACACACACACAGACACACACAGACACACACAAAGACACAGACAGACACACAGACACACAGACACAGACAGACACACACACAGACACACACAGACACACACAAAGACACACAGACACACAGACACACACACAGACACATAGACACAGACAGACACACAGACACAGACACACACACACACGCAGACACACAGACGCACCATGGGCGCAGCCAGCAGCAGCATCCCCGCGCAGGTGGCGGCCCGTTTCCCAGTCCAGTCGCTCAGCAGCCCGGCCGCAATGCCGCCGGCGATGCCGCCCAGATCGAACAGGGTGGACAGAAAGGCGCTCTTCTCCGGATCCAACCCGTTGGAATGCTTGATGTAGTTTGGCAGCCAATAGAGGAATGTGTAGCTGACTAGCTTGGCAAAGAATAGGCACATTGAGTACTCGATGACGCCCTGAAAGATTAGTTGGTTCGGAAGTGTTGAGTAGCAAAGACAGAGGGCTCCGTAAGCACTGCTATTTTGAATTTATCAATTTCAATATAAGCGTCTTAGTTTCAAATCATGTTCATTATACCCTACTAACAGTAAATTTGATATAAAATTGCATGTAAAAAATAAATAATAATTAACGTTTATTAAGTGCTCTACTTACAGTAGAAAAATGAAAAAAATGCTACGAATTTTAAAGATAGTCTTTTATATCCAATTCCAAAACACATTCGGTCACTCACAGGTATTTTTAAGGCTCCACAGAAGCCAATTGCTTGCAACTCTTTCGAATTCAAGCCTTTGCCCGAACCGCCAGCTTCTTCGTCATCAACGAGGGGCAGTCGATCCAAGCTGCTGCCAGTCTCTAGGGACGCCTCATCATCGGGTTCAAAGTCTCCAGACTCCGACTCAGAGATGGTAGCCAACTTACCGCTTGGAGACGTTTTTCCTTTGACTGATTTTGATGAGCTCTGCAATGCTGACGGAGGCGGCTTTGACGGCTGCTCATCATCGGTTCGGATTTCCTGCGGACAGTTGAGTTCATGGCTGACTGAGCTGCCCAACAACTGGGGATCTGGGAGGCTGGCCCAGTAACTGGGGATTTGGGAGGCTGGCCCAGCAACTGGGGATCTGGGAGGCTGGCCCAGCAACTGGGGATCTGGGAGGCTGGCCCAGCAACTGGGGATCTGGGAGGCTGGTGGCCCAGCAACTGGGGATCTGGGAGGCTGGCCCAGCAACTGGGGATCTGGGAGGCTGGTGGCCCAGCAACTGGGGATCTGGGAGGCTGGTGGCCCAGCAACTGGGGATCTGGGAGGCTGGTGGCCCAGCAACTGGGGATCTGGGAGGCTGGCCCAGCAACTGGGGATCTGGGAGGCTGGTGGCCCAGCAACTGGGGATCTGGGAGGCTGGTGGCCCAGCAACTGGGGATCTGGGAGGCTGGCTCAGCAACTGAGGATCTTGGAGGGTAGTAAATAAATCTACTCACAATGCTATATTCGTAAGGCGAAGGCAGTCCAACATCGGATGGATCTAAAGATATAAAATAAAGAATATTCAGCAACTGATATGCTACTGAATTTAAGCAATAGAAATTAAATTTAAGTTACTAGCGCATTGAAATCAACATTCGAGACTCACAAGGCACCAGAAATAGCAAACACATCAGTCCCAAGAAGCCGATCAGAGCGCCCGGCACAATGAAACTCAACCCCCAGGAAATGTTGACGAACAGGCCGGCAAGAATGCTGCCCAGAATGTTGCCTGTGGATGTGTGACTGTTCCACACTCCCATGATGAAGCCGCGTCTGCCAAAACGATATCGATTGAATTTCTTTGTGAGAGGAGAGAGAGAGAGAGAGGGAGATAGGAAGACAGTGATGAGATGGGGGAGACAGTGAGATGGGGGAGACAGTGATGAGATGGGGGAGACAGTGATGAGATGGGGGAGACAGTGATGAGATGGGGGAGACAGTGATGAGATGGGGGAGACAGTGATGAGATGGGGGAGACAGTGATGAGATGGGGGAGACAGTGAGATGGGGGAGACAGTGAGATGGGGGAGACAGTGAGATGGGGGAGACAGTGATGAGATGGGGGAGACAGTGATGAGATGGGGGAGACAGTGAGATGGGGGAGACAGTGATGAGATGGGGGAGACAGTGAGATGGGGAGACAGTGATGAGATGGGGGAGACAGTGATGAGATGGGGGAGACAGTGATGAGATGGGGGAGACAGTGAGATGGGGGAGACAGTGATGAGATGGGGGAGACAGTGAGATGGGGGAGACAGTGATGAGATGGGGGAGACAGTGATGAGATGGGGGAGACAGTGATGAGATGGGGGAGACAGTGAGATGGGGGAGACAGTGAGATGGGGGAGACAGTGAGATGGGGGAGTCAGATGGGGGAGACAGATGGGGGAGACAGTGAGATGGGGGGAGACTTAAAATTATACATTTATACCAGGCCATAGCATCAAGGATCTCACCTGCCCTTGCCAAACCAGTTCCCCATGCAAGCCACAACGCTTGGCCAACCAGTAGCCTGCACCAGACCACCCGCTATCTGAAATGTATTATTATTTAATTAAAAATTGTGCTAAAATAAAAATACGATTCAAATAAGCAACGTTTACTACTTACTTGCACTAGTATAAAATAGGTCATGCTGTGCACATCCCAGTAGTAGCCTAGGCCAAATAGTGCAGTTGTCAGGCCGCTAAGCAGCATGCCGCAGCCAAGATAGTAGCGCAGATTGGTGCGCTCAGCAATGTGACCGCTGCGCGTGTGGTTTGTGGAGCTTCTATGAAGCTGCGAAATGCACTACTGCTCCCCCATGCTTTCTCTCTCCCCCAATGTACACTCCAACTCACCAACCCAGTCCGATTCTCCCCCCCCCCCAATGTACACTCAAACCTCGCCAACCCAGTCCGATTCTCCCCCTCGCCAACCCAGTCCGATTCTCTCCCCCCAATGTACACTCAAACCTCGCCAACCCAGTCCGATTCTCCCCCCCCCAATGTACACTCAAACCTCGCCAACCCAGTCCGATTCTCCCCCCCAATGTACACTCAAACCTCGCTAACCCAGTCCGATTCTCCCCCCTCGCCAACCCAGTCCGATTCTCTCCCCCCCCAATGTACACTCAAACCTCGATAACCCAGTCCGATTCTCCCCCCCCCCAATGTACACTCAAACCTCGCCAACCCAGTACGATTCTCCCCCCCCCAATGTACACTCAAACCTCGCCAACCCAGTCCGATTCTGTCTCTTCCCCCCAATGTACACTCGACCTTCGCCAACCCAGTCCGATTCTCTCCCCTAATGCACACTCGACTGTTGCCCAACTATTGTAACTTAGTCTGATTCTCTCTCAAAATTAATACTCAATCCTTATCTAAAAAGTATTTTTTTTCATTTCCCCTTCTCCTAGCAGTCTGTTAAGTGCTAGTTAATTTGTATAGTTTTAAGAACAAATGAAAAAAAACTTTAAATAAATTTGACTTACCTAACAAGCATTCCAATTGCATAGGCAAAGAGATAGGCATATTCAAGTGAACCCAATAGTTCATTATAATTGTCTTCATCTAAAATTGTTTAAGTAAATGATTTTTATACAGATTTGACTTTTTAAAATGTTTAGTAAAGAGACAAAAAGCAAAATAAATCTGATATGTTACCAAAAGGTTTCCAACTGCAGAATGACTTGTTTTCATTTGTTAACTTGATGTCTTTGGCAGCTGCTATTGCACTGCAGTCTCTATGTAGGACACTCTTAAATAGTTTGGCAATGTGCAAATATTAGCTTGAATGATACAATAGCAAGTTAAAATAATAAATAATAATATAATGATTAAAGTTGCTTACTTACCTTAACAACAGATATAGGCTTTCTAGATAGATGATAAGCTGTGTAGCAGGCAAATGTAAACACAAGGATAAAAGATTGATACCTAAAATTTTATTTAAAATATTGAAGTTTTTTTAATAACTAAGCACAATTCTTGGATCTGGTAGCTGGTATTTTTAGTAACAAACTAAAATTATAAATTCTAGAATTTTTTTATTTAAATACATTAAAATAATCCATACATTGGTTTTGGTTGAATTGGTATAAATTAAATATGCATAGCATAATTAAATTAGGAACAATGAGTTTAAAATAATTAAATTATAATGAAAATGTTTGTATACTTACATGAAAAATCTTCTCCGAACAGTTCCAGAATCATACTGGACATTATAAGGAAAAACTGAAGTAGGCATTTTTTTAATAATTAGCCGCAAATCTGTTTACAGGTTAGATCACAGACAGTAATTTGCAACTAGACTTAAATTCACTAAGTTGCAATAAAATAAGACAGATAGCGAAAGTCGATAAGTGATTCTGCTCGAATTCAGTATTTAGTGATCTGTACTTTCGGCATTTCGATCTGCATATGAAACAGTCAGTTTAGTTTACAGTCTAGTTATCGTGCAATATGTTTTAAATAGTTATTATAGTTTTCTCACAAACATTTATAGTTACCACCTTATTCAAAAAGAGAACAACGCAAATACACTGACTCAGTAGTCTTCAGTACTGTTTCAGTTTAAACGATTCTTTTTTAGGAGTTCAACCCTTGCACACAGTCTTTATTTACTTCCGAACATTCAATGTTCTCAAGTTCTTCTCATTCTTTTACATTCTCGTAAAAAGGCTTTTTGAATTGCAACTAAAATCAGTCGTGTCCATTTAACGGTCGATAACGAAAACCCGTGCAACGAATAAGGTAAGTCAGATCATTCAAATTGAAATGGAGGTTTCCCCTCTTGAAGTTTCATTCTGAAAGCTAAAAATATACTGATTAAATATTCGTCAGAAATCAAATGCTCAACATGGGCGTCCAAATACTGAGAGTCCTCACTGCCTTGAGTAAAAGACAGTCATTCATTGATTATATTTTCTTTTTCGCCACAGATATTTTTTACACGAATTATGACCTTAAATATCCCATGGTTTTTTATTTTATAGCTCTCTACTGTGTATAGTCCCAGTTCTCAGTCCCTTGATTTGCTTCAGTTCGGAGTAGTTACTGAGAAAGGGGTTAGGGGTGCCCAAAGCATGAGATATAGGTGCCCAACCAAAGAGATACTGTAGAAGCAACAGGGAGGGGGCGCCCACCAGGAGAACAGGGGCACCCATTAAAATATTGTTGTCCCTTAGGTTTAACTGTGCCCCACCCTCCAATTAGAATTCCTGCCTGCAACCTGACTGCAAATGTCGACATAATTCGTTATTTCATCCTCTCCTTTAGCCGCTTTTACATGTAATTCAGTCAGTCAGTCAGTCAGTCATTCAGTCAGTCAGTCAGTCAGTCATTCAGTCAGTCAGTCAGTCAGGCATTCAAATCGTATGAAATGATGAACTTGGCTTCATACAATTCTAAATTATTATATAGTAGGTTTCCGTGTATTTTTGCCTGCATCCTGCATTGGCCATTGTTGTCAAAAATGATCCGGCATCAGACTAGAAAAACAAAAATGTATTACCTGACATGCCAGCTTGTTGCTTAGCAAGACGCGTCATTATGCAGTTATGTATTAATGTTACTTCTACACAATGGATGATTTTGAAACAGAAATGATCCCACAGCAGGCTTGCGGTGTCAATTGCAGGTTTTCATTGACAAACCGTTCAACTCCATCAAGACACTTCTGTACACGGCTGCATCTGTCTCCGGTCCCAGCTTGCTAGCGTAGACAATGACCCCTGCCTTGCTGAACATCAGGATGGCAGTTACGGAGAATGTCGTCAGAAGCGCCGGGTCCGACGACACCTGTTCGACGCTGTTGAATTGCCAAGCGCCACCGCCGGAGTTGTGCGCTTCAGCTGGCGTCTGCTGCTCCTCCTCCTCTCCGTTGTCGTCATTCGTAGCCGCCGGCTCCTCATTTTTAGCTCCGTCGTCCTCTTCCGCGTTGCTGTCGGCTGCATTTTTACTCTTTGGCGGCATCTTTGCCGGCATCTTCGGTTTCGGCGCAACTGGCGGCGGCGTTCGCTTGCCCGTGGTGCCTGCGGCTGCTGCCGGCTTCTTCGCCGCCTCTGCGACCTTTGGTTTTCTTGGAAAATCGGCCGGACCGCTTGACAACAGGTTGTTCTCAACCAGGATTCGTTCGCCGAAGTAGCCCAGCGCGTTGGTGTTTTTAAGATTGGGATCCTGAGTTTGCAGGGCAATGAAGAGTGCGCCGGGGTTCGATTTTTTACATTTGGAAATGTGACATTTGGGGAATGTGACATGTGAGGAATGTGACATTTGGGGAATGTGACATTTGGGAAGTGTGACATTTGGGGAATATGGAATTTGGGGAATGTGAAATTTGGGGAATGTGGCATTTGGGGAATGTGACATTTGGGGAATGTGACATGTGAGGAATGTGACATGTGGGGAATGTGACATGTGAGGAATGTGACATGTGAGGAATGTGACATGTGGGGAGTGTGACATGTGAGGAATGTGACATGTGAGGAATGTGACATGTGGGGAGTGTGACATGTGAGGAATGTGACATGTGGGGAATGTGACCTTTGGGAAGTGTGGCATTTGGGGAATGTGGAATTTGGGGAATGTGACATTTGGGGAATTTGACATTTGGGGAATCCAGAACCAAAAGCCCTACTTTTACTCAAACTTACATCAACACTCTTCAGTCGGAAGTCGCTGCGATATTTCTCCATCATTTCGTTGAACCATTTAACCAGCCCTTTATCGTCTAAATCGGCAACTTTGCTGTCTTCGCCGATGATCTCCTTGCGAGTCAGCTGGGCGTGCAGGCGCATCATGAGGAACACCATTGAAGCGATGTACTTTACCTCGCCGGTAGAGATGTTGCCAGAAGAGCAGACGTCCCTGGTGATGCCATGTTTCTGCCCGATGCCAATAGCAATGTCGCAGTTGGCCATCCAGGTGAATTTGCGTCTAGAGCTCAGGTTTACCTCTTCAAGCTTGACCTTGTTCCAGGGAACGCAGCCGGGAAACATGGCGTCCCACACCTGCGTGATGGTGCGAAGAGAAGTCAGTAAGCAGTAGACTCCTGTTTGCATCCAATAATAATAATGATGATTGGTTATACCTGCCCTAATAGCCGGATGTGCAACCGACAGCTTAGCCGCAGCTATTGCGTGGCGCATTTGAAGGCTGCGTACGGCTGTTCAGTCCAAGGACTGGGGGTCACCACACACAGCCTCAATTACCCCAGCTAATACTGGTACCCATTTTACAGCTGTGTGAACTGAAGCAATGCAGAGTAAAGTGTCTTGCTCAAGGATACAAATTGGTCCAGTGGGATCAGCCGAATAGAACCCCCGACCTTCATCCAGTGTAGCCATTTCCGCAAATCAAAGCCACAGTCGACCCGCAGTCATGCTGGCAAACACGCACTGATTACTGTACGCAAGCACACATTTATACGCTCGTACACTTGCTCACACAGGGTGCACAACAATGACCTTGAATTTTTAACTGTCAGCCATGTCACTCCCTGCGCCTTGGGTGACTGCCATTAGTCGAATACATTGACTTCAGGTATCAAATTTAAACTTAAAGCAATTGAGTAATCAAAATCACAACTACGCTCGTACTGACTGAAGTTTTTACCGATCGTTCGATGGCGTCGTCAACAACAAGCCTTGAGTCTGTCACACAACCGGCGAGAGGCATTACTGCCCGTTCCGCCGACTCCCCTGAGCAGGCACACAAGCGCGCAGTCGCAGATACGTACGCAGTCATACGCACAGGCACACACTTACACAGGAGTGTACAGCGGCATGTATACTTCACTGTGCCTTGGGGGGGGGGGGGGGGGGGGGTTGGCCCTCAAGGGCGTGAATTGCACAAGCAGAGCCAAGCCGAGATTTCAAATTAGCCCGAAGTTAATGTGACTGACTGCACTTGGAATCGAGCCTGCGCCGCTGGTACATCAGAGAGCTGCGCTGGACCACTAGGCTACGGGTCCCCATTATCGAATGTATATATCGGTATAAGGATTCCTAGAAAAAACAAAGAGTGGATTTGCTCTACAGGACCAATCACAGGCAGACAGAAACGAACCTCAAGCAGCACTCGTCCATTGCACAGGTCAGTTTTGAGCGACACGACAGGACTTGAAGGGCCGAACGAGTTCAGCCAGCGGATCAGAGAGTCCTCAGTGGCGCCGTGTTTGCCCAGACTGCTGACCTGCTGCATCGGCGCCACTGCGGCGGCCTTTTTAGAAGCAGCAGACGGCAAGTCCTTCATCTTGGGCACATCGATGTTCGGGTAAGCGACAAATATGCGAAACAGAAATGCCAAATTGAGCACAATATTCTTCAGGCCTACAAAGGTAATTGCAGAATCTTTGCCAACTTTCACAATGTGCTCGGGCCTCAAAATCCCGGTAATGCCCAATTTTTCAGCGTTGGCAACAACTAGCTCGGCTCGCTTCGTCAAATCCGTCTCCTTCATGACGTCTTCGGAAGATGTTAGCGAAGCTCTCTGAGCCTCGGGCGCCACTGTCCAGAGTAGAATTGAGTACACTTTTGAGTCGGCCAAGTTTGCTCCAAGATTAGTTAGCTGCAGATCTGTGCTGGCCTTTTTCAACTGGTGATTGATCCAGATCAGCAGCATCTTCTCTCGATCGGTAGCCAGAATCGCACTGACGCAACACAGATTGAAGCAAAGGGAGAGAAGGCAACGAGAGCTATATTCGTGTCGAATGATTTTTTTAATAAAGAAATTAACGAAGCAGCTTGAGGGTTATAGGTTTTATATAATAACTATTTGCAGCAGGGTCGACCTACAGTACAGTCCGCTGACTCCTGAACACACACAAGTGCCCCAATACTGCACGCAGTCACTCGGTTTTAAACCAACCAACTTAGTATAAATTCGTTTGAAATGCAGCAAGTAAAGATAGTCTTTTGTAAGGCAATGTCTAGTTGTGATTGCTTACCATTCAAAGCACATCGTTTGAACGATTGCGAGTTTTACAACCATTGTGATTGCATCATCGGGAGATTTGTTATCAGACCATAGAGTCATGCAGTTGCACTACTGATACAAACAACTAAAAAATTTATTATCAATCTCACCTGGCCTCCTCTGCGCTTGACCAGCCGTCGAAAAGGTGAACCAACAGCTCAAAGTTTTGAAAGTGCATCCGGCCCAGGGTGACTCGCCGGAGCACCTGAACGAGAATAGCCGCAATGGTAGATGGCACGTGAATATTAACCATCGCTGCAGACTGCCGGCTAATGCAGACACCCTGAGAGCGCAGGGCTGTGATGCCGATATTGCGATTCTCAATTTTTCTCAACTCTCCGTCTGGCGAATCGTCGAGCAGCTCCGGTTTCAAGGTGATGGTTTTTTCGTCTACCGAATCCGGCTTGAGCAGATTGGCCAAGGCGCAGAGCAGGATGCCTTCGTAGGCTTTGTAGAAGATGCTCACCTCAGTTAGAGGTACACAGCTGGTTGCCAGAGTGATGTCCTTCAGCACACTGTTAAAATGCTCAACCATGCAGACCATGTCAAATCCGAATTGTTTGCGAACAATCGTTTCCGAGATCGGTATGGGCTTGGACTGCTCACTTTCACTATTGATGAAAATCTGGAAATTAGGGCCAAAAAGCACTAGGTAAAGGGTAAATTAGATTGTCTTTAACACGTGCTAGTTCTCGGTTATTGAAAATATGAGTTTGCTGCCTATTAGCTCGTATTCAAGACTTGCTCCAGTAAACATGGAGGTCTTAGCCTAGTGGTCAGAGCGTCGGACTCATGACTGAAAGGTCGGAGGTTCGATTCCCGATCCCACTCGGAACAATTTGTGTTCTTGAGCAAGACACAACTCTGCATTGCTTCAGTTCACCCAGCTGTAAAATGGGTGCCAGCATTGGCTGGGGTAATTGAGGCTGTGTGTGGCGACCCCCCAGCCCCAGTCCTCGGACTGAACAGCCGTACGCAGCCTTCAGATGCGCCGCGCAATAACTGCGGCTGAGCTGTCGGTTGCACATCTGGCCCAAACGATGCAGGCGTAATAAATAATAATAATTATTATTATTATTATCCAGTAAACGTTTTCAATTCCTTACCGTATACTCGCTTCTTATTATGGTTTTTTCAATATGCGTAAATGTTGTTCCATTGATGAAGTTTACATGTGTCGCCATTTTGCCTTATTGAGATGTCCGAGTGTATTATGTGAAGTTGTTTGCGTGTGGAACTACGCTTGTTAAAAAAATGGTTTTGCTTTGCAAAAGTGCCTTTTAAAACGCACAAGCAAGATGTAGCAAGTTTTACCATAAACAACGATGAACTTACTTCAGTACGCAAAACTGCGAGAAATTTTAACTCAGTAAGTCAAGAGCTAATTCCTACTATTCTTTTGAAAAGATCATTATACTTTTTGTCGAATTTTTTGTCGATTTGTATTTATCTTTAATCCCAACGTTTTCTAGGCGTCATAATGGCGCTGCTTGGTCAGACCATGTTTCCGTCTTCTCTTGTCTTTTACCTTTGGATCCAGATCAGGTTTTTCATTCTGCTCATCCCAACGCCACTATAGGCAATCTGTACGTAGTGTCAGCGCATTACAATCCCCGGTGTATTTTAGCCCCTGCATGGCTCATTTCCGTAAACTTGGGTGACAGAGGCCGGAGTTCCGAACGGACAGCAGTCACCACACGTTCACCTATGTTGAGCAAATAGATTCAACATCATATTGGTGGGATCAAGCATCCTTTTAACTAAAGAGCCAGTTAAAATTGAAGCGGAAGATATTTTTAGTTGTTAAAACTTAAGTTGAACTTTATTCAATTGAAATGTTGCTTGTTGACAGTTTTTGCCATTTTACAATTTTATAAAGCTTAAATTTTTCTCAATAGATAGCTTTTATGAACTCAAAGAGACTCTCTGGCTTGAGCAGACTTGAGCAGATCACACGTCAGTTGGTCTTGAGCGACAAAGCGTTCAGCTCCATCAGGACGCTCCGATAGACCGACAAGTCCGTCTCCGGTCCCAGCTTGCTGGCATAGACAATCACGCCGGCCTTGTTGAACATGAGGATGGCCGTCACCGAAAACTTTGTGAGCAGCGCCGGATCCGACGACACCTGCTCGACGCTGTTGAACAGCCATGCGCCCTCACCCGAGTTGTTAGCGTCGGATTGCTGCTGCTGTGCTTCATCTTGAGCAGCAGTCTCTTCGTCAGCGTCGGCCAAGCTGATATCGATCGCGTTGGCGCTCTTAGCTGTGGCTTTCGGTTTTCTTGGAAAGTCGGCGGGACCGCTTGAGCACAGATTGTTCTCAACTAGGACTCGCTCGCCAAAGTAGCCCAGAGCGTTTGTGCTCTTTAGCGACGGATCCTGGGGATTAAGGGTAATTGCGAGTGAGTTACAAATTAGCCTTAGTGTGCACAAGTTTAATTTTGTAATTTATTTATGCAATTCCAATTGAAATTCCAGGAACTATTTTATTTTTTTAGCCACGAGATGTAGATGTACCTGTTGATAGGTAATTGTTTTGCAAATCCACATCCTATTATGTTCTGGGAAGCTGTTTCCTAGACTGAAGTTGACATTCGTGAATGAAAGCACATCGATAAAACCAATATTTTTATTTGCCTGGTCCGCGTTGGTTGGACAACTTACCTCTAAAGTTTTTAGACGAAATGCGCTCCCGTACTTCTCCATGCTCTCGTTGAACCACTTCACCAGACTTTGGTTGTCGAGTTCGGCAACTTTTTTAGATCCGCCGATGGCCCGCTGTCTAGTTAACTGAGAGTGCAGGCGCATCATGAGAAACACCATGGACGCGATGTACTTGGTCTCTCCCGCCGCAATGTTACCAGACGAGCAGACATTCTTCGAGATGCCGTGCTTCTCGCCGATGCTAATAGCAATGTCGCAGTTAGCTATCCAGTTAAATTTGCGCCTAGCAAACATTTCAAAGTGTTCAAGCTTCACTTTTTTCCACGGAACACTGCCGGGAAACATCGCGTCCCAAACCTAACGAATGCAGTGGGAAAAAATCATGTTTTATGTTTCGATGCCAGCGTAGCAAAACGTCAAGTTCGTAGGGACGTACAGGTGCTACGAGAATCGACATGCAACGCCTTTCATTACATGTCGATTGTACTCGTACACGTACATCCCAGACAATTCAAACTCCTACTACGTACAATTCCGTCCCTATATCTTTTGAATTCTGAAGAGGGCGAGACGCCTAACGGATGAAACAATTACGTGACAAGCCCAACGAATCCAAGCAAAGAGTCTGAAAATTCTCTGTAATAATCCAAGACTCGTCAATGTGACTCACCTCAAGCAGCACTCGCCCGTTGCGCAGGTCAGTTTGCAGTGACACAACGGGACTCGATGGACCGAAGGAGTTCAGCCAGCGGATTAGAGTCTCTTCTGAGACGCCGTATTTGCACGACTCCTGTACCTGCTGCTCCGGGGTCGATGCAGCTTCTTTGCCTGCTGGTTTGTCCTTCATCTTCGGTACATCGATATTGGGATAAGCAGCAAATATGCGATAGAAAAAAGCCATGTTGAGAACAATGTTGTGCAATCCTTTTGAGTTGCTTATACCCAGTTTCCCAGCTGTGGCAATGTGCTCAGGCCTCAACACGCCGGAAATTCCCAGTTTCTCAGCGTTGGCAATGACCAGCTCGGCTCGCTTGGTCAGATCCGTCTCCTTCATGATGTCTTTAGCGGATGTCAGCGAAGCTCGCTGAGCCTCAGGGGCCACTGTCCACAACAGTGTTGAGTACACTTTTGAGTCAGCCAAACTTTCACCAAGATCTGCGAGTTTGATGTCTGAGCCAGCTTTTTTCAGCTGATAATTGATCCAGATTAGTAGCATTGTCTCACGGTCGGTGGCTAGAATCAAGCTAGAAAAATCGCATTGAGGTAGTATAGTTAGATTCGATTCGGTAAAACAATTTGCCAATTGTGACAGATAAAAAGACTCTGATCTGGTTGGGACACTAATTTAAGCTCACCGATGCCTCTGGCATGTATCATACGGAAGTTGCAATAGGATGTACTTTTTCAGACACTCCTGAGCCACATTCTCACCCAGCTTCCTCAGGCTCGGACCAGCCGTCGAACAGGTGAACCAGAATCTCAAAGTTCTGAAAGTGCATTCGCCCGACAGTGGCCAGCCTCAGAACCTGGACTAGAAGACCCGTCATCTCGAACGGGGTGTCCATCTTGATCCACTCAGCCGTTTCGGAGTCCATGTACACGCCCAGAGTCCGGAGCGCCGTGATGCCGATGTTGCGGTTCTCCATCTTGCGCAGCTCCCCGTCGGCCGAGTTGTCGAGCAGCTCCTCTTTCACCACGACGCTCTTCTCGTCCACAAAGTTCGGCTTGAGCAGGTTGGCCAAGGCGCACAGTAGAACGCCTTCGTAGATCCGAGAGAACACGCTGACTTCGGTGAGTGGGAGGAAGCCAGCCGCCAATGAGTTACCTTTGAGTAGGCTGTTGAAGTGCTCCACCATGCAGTACATGTCGTAAGCGTATTTTTCACGGACACTGGTCTCCGTGAGCGGCTGAGGCTGCGCCTTCGCCTGCTCGTCCTGCGAGTTGAGCAAAGCAAAACGGTATCAAATTCAGAGCTCAGTATGACTTTACTTAGGGACGAAGTCATTCTTACCTCCTTCCTAGATTCAATATCAATAACCATGATAAACTTTCCGTTGATGTAGCCCTTAGTTATCGACATGATGTTGCTTGAATGCTTCAAATTGATTGCTTCAGTTAAAATCCGAGCTCCGTGCGCTTAATCTTGGCGTGCTCGATTAATTAGACGGCTCGTAGAAAAACAATGTAGTTAAAATGGCCCAACAGGCTGGTGTAACAGCGGCACGATCTCTATGGCCGTTGATGCCCCAGCTATTGCTTGTGTCGGGGCTTAGTAAAACAACTGAAATACTCGTACAAAACATACAATTTGGTACTTAATGAGCAATCTTTGCAATCAACTGTCTTAAGAAACAGGTCATAGACAAACAAATCGACAGATCAAAAGTGTAGAAGCTTTGCTGAGTGACTCTGACTCTTGGTGGGTGACTCTGACTCTTGGTGGGTGACTCTGACTCTTGTTGGGTGACTCTGACTCTTGTTGGGTGACTCTGACTCTTGTTGGGTGACTCTGACTCTTGTTGGGTGACTCTGACTATTGGTGGGTGACTCTGACTCTTGTTGGGTGACTCTGACTCTTGTTGGGTGACTCTGACTCTTGGTGGGTGACTCTGACTCTTGGTAGGTGACTCTGACTCTTGGTGGGTGACTCTGACTCTTGGTAGGTGACTCTGACTCTTGGTGGGTGACTCTGACTCTTGGTAGGTGACTCTGACTCTTGGTGGGTGACTCTGACTCTTGGTGGGTGACTCTGACTCTTGGTGGGTGACTCTGACTCTTGGTGGGTGACTCTGACTCTTGGTGGGTGACTCTGACTCTTGGTGGGTGACTCTGACTCTTGGTGGGTGACTTTGACTCTTGGTGGCCCCTCTCTCTTCAAGCGGATGCACCTGTCTCATGGTGGGGGACCCTGTCTCTTGTTAGGCGCGACCCTGTCACCTTGTCAAAAGTTCAGTAAACAAAAACAAATATTAATCATTGCGTGTAGCCAACAATCAAAAAGAAAACTTAAATTGAGTTGTTTTCAACACGAATTAGGCACACGCTAGTAACTAAGCTTTTTTATTTAGTATTTGCTCGATTGAAACGGTGCCTTCGGTATTAATTATATATGAACTCAAAGAGATTCTGTGGCTTGAGCAGACTTGAGCAGATCACACGTCAGTTGGTCTTGAGCGACAAAGCGTTCAGCTCCATCAGGACGCTCCGATAGACCGACAAGTCCGTCTCCGGTCCCAGCTTGCTGGCATAGACAATCACGCCGGCCTTGTTGAACATGAGGATGGCCGTCACCGAGAACTTTGTGAGCAGCGCCGGATCCGACGACACCTGCTCGACGCTGTTGAACAGCCACGCGCCCTCGCCCGAGTTGTTAGCGTCGGATTGCTGCTGCTGTGCTTCATCTTGAGCAGCAGTCTCGTCGTCGGCGTCGGCCAAGCTGATATCGATCGCGTTGGCGCTCTTAGCTGTGGCTTTCGGTTTTCTTGGAAAGTCGGCGGGACCGCTTGAGCACAGATTGTTCTCAACTAGGACTCGCTCGCCAAAGTAGCCAAGAGCGTTTGTGCTCTTTAGCGACGGATCCTGGGAAATTTGGAGTTAATAATTTCACTAGCTTTTATCCAACATTTCATTCCATGTTGTCCCATTGTGGTCTAGTGAGACATGGACAGATGGCATTTCTGACTATTATATCCCCTTTGACATATCTGGAGGTCGCTAGCTGTTTTTAAGTTGACTTGGCGGACGCTAGTTTGTTATCAGAGGCAGGGGGCTGTGTGCTTAAGCGAACTTGCTACACAACCGACAGAACCGACTACACAATCGACAGAACCGACTACACAATCGACAGAACCGACTACACAATCGACAGAACCGACTACACAATCGACAGAACCGACTACACAATCGACAGAACCGACTACACAACCGACAGAACCGACTACACAATCGACAGAACCGACTACACAATCGACAGAACCGACTACACAACCGACAGAACCGACTACACAATCGACAGAACCGACTACACAATCGACAGTTAAGACGACTCCCTACAGAGGCACACAAGCGCGCGTTTACGCACGCAGTCAAACGCACAGGCGCACACTCACACAGGAGTGTACAGCGGCCCTAACTATTTATCGTTATCGGCATGTACACTTCACTGTGCCTTGGGGTTGGTCTTCAAGGACGTTAATTGCTCGAGCAAAGCCAAGCCGAGATTCCAATTTAGACCGAAGAATTCGAGCCTGAGTCGCCGGCCCCCTTAGCGGTTGTTAGTGTGCAGCTAATTCGGATTGATATTACTGGTTAAGACAGACACCGTGTCAGCAAGCTGAGATCCAGCTCAAATTTGCCGTACTCAGATAAGATGAAAGCTCAGAGCTGGGCTCAGACCCAGCTAAATGTATACAAAAGACTGAGCTCACCTCTAAACTCTTCAACCGAAAAGTGCTGCCGTATTTCTCCATGCTTTCGTTGAACCATTTCGTCAACCCGTTGTCGTCAAGTTCCGCAACTTTTTTAGGCCCACCAATGATGCTTGAGCGTGCAGCCGCATCATGAGAAACACGAAGGACGCGATGTACTTGGTTTCTCCGGCCGTAATATTGCCTGACGAGCAGACATTCTTTGATACCCGATTTTAACCGTCGCAATTCGAAATCATGCTGAACTTGCGTCTAGCAGTGTTTACAAACTGCTGCAGTTTGACTTGCTTCCAAGGCACGGATCCGGGTATCATGGCGTCCCACACCTGCGCCGGCAGGATTGCGTGTAATATATACCTTTCCGAAAATTAGGCCAGTAGATTAACACCGATTCCTCTCTCCCCTCTCCTCTCTCCTCTCCCTTCTCTCCTCTCCCTTCTCTCCTCTCCCTTCTCTCCTCTCCCTTCTCTCCACTCACTTCTCTCCTCTCCCTTCTCTCCTCTCCCTTCTCTCCTCTCCCTTCTCTCCTCTCCCTTCTCTCCTCTCCCTTCTCTCCTCTCCCTTCTCTCCTCTCCCTTCTCTCCTCTCCCTTCTCTCCTCTCCCTTCTCTCCACTCACTTCTCTCCTCTCCCTTCTCTCCTCTCCCTTCTCTCCACTCCCTTCTCTCCTCTCCCTTCTCTCCACTCACTTCTCTCCTCTCCCTTCTCTTCTCTCCCTTCTCTCCACTCACTTCTCTCCTCTCCCTTCTCTCCTCTCCCTTCTCTCCTCTCCCTTCTCTCCTCTCCCTTCTCTCCTCTCCCTTCTCTCCTCTCCCTTCTCTCCACTCACTTCTCTCCTCTCCCTTCTCTCCTCTCCCTTCTCTCCACTCACTTCTCTCCTCTCCCTTCTCTTCTCTCCCTTCTCTCCACTCACTTCTCTCCTCTCCCTTCTCTCCTCTCCCTTCTCTCCACTCACTTCTCTCCTCTCCCTTCTCTCCTCTCCCTTCTCTCCTCTCCCTTCTCTCCTCTCCCTTCTCTCCTCTCCCTTCTCTCCTCTCCCTTCTCTCCTCTCCCTTCTCTCCTCTCCCTTCTCTCCACTCACTTCTCTCCTCTCCCTTCTCTCC
>NIVC01001909.1:0-67500 GCA_002269645.1 Macrostomum lignano | reverse complement strand
GTCCTGCGAGTTGAGCAAAGCAAAACGGTATCAAATTCAGAGCTCAGTATGACTTTACTTAGGGACGAAGTCATTCTTACCTCCTTCCTAGATTCAATATCAATAACCATGATAAACTTTCCGTTGATGTAGCCCTTAGTTATCGACATGATGTTGCTTGAATGCTTCAAATTGATTGCTTCAGTTAAAATCCGAGCTCCGTGCGCTTAATCTTGGCGTGCTCGATTAATTAGACGGCTCGTAGAAAAACAATGTAGTTAAAATGGCCCAACAGGCTGGTGTAACAGCGGCACGATCTCTATGGCCGTTGATGCCCCAGCTATTGCTTGTGTCGGGGCTTAGTAAAACAACTGAAATACTCGTACAAAACATACAATTTGGTACTTAATGAGCAATCTTTGCAATCAACTGTCTTAAGAAACAGGTCATAGACAAAAAAATCGACAGATCAAAAGTGTAGAAGCTTTGCTGAGTGACTCTGACTCTTGTTGGGTGACTCTGACTCTTGTTGGGTGACTCTGACTCTTGTTGGGTGACTCTGACTCTTGTTGGGTGACTCTGACTATTGGTGGGTGACTCTGACTCTTGTTGGGTGACTCTGACTCTTGTTGGGTGACTCTGACTCTTGGTGGGTGACTCTGACTCTTGGTAGGTGACTCTGACTCTTGGTGGGTGACTCTGACTCTTGGTAGGTGACTCTGACTCTTGGTGGGTGACTCTGACTCTTGTTGGGTGACTCTGACTCTTGGTGGGTGACTCTGACTCTTGGTGGGTGACTCTGACTCTTGGTGGGTGACTCTGACTCTTGGTGGGTGACTCTGACTCTTGGTGGGTGACTCTGACTCTTGGTAGGTGACTCTGACTCTTGGTGGGTGACTCTGACTCTTGGTAGGTGACTCTGACTCTTGGTGGGTGACTCTGACTCTTGGTAGGTGACTCTGACTCTTGGTGGGTGACTCTGACTCTTGGTGGGTGACTCTGACTCTTGGTGGGTGACTCTGACTCTTGGTGGGTGACTCTGACTCTTGGTGGGTGACTCTGACTCTTGGTGGGTGACTCTGACTCTTGGTGGGTGACTCTGACTCTTGGTGGGTGACTCTGACTCTTGGTGGCCCTCTCTCTTCAAGCGGATGCACCTGTCTCATGGTGGGGACCCTGTCTCTTGTTAGGCGCGACCCTGTCACCTTGTCAAAAGTTCAGTAAACAAAAACAAATATTAATCATTGCGTGTAGCCAACAATCAAAAAGAAAACTTAAATTGAGTTGTTTTCAACACGAATTAGGCACACGCTAGTAACTAAGCTTTTTTATTTAGTATTTGCTCGATTGAAACGGTGCCTTCGGTATTAATTATATATGAACTCAAAGAGATTCTGTGGCTTGAGCAGACTTGAGCAGATCACACGTCAGTTGGTCTTGAGCGACAAAGCGTTCAGCTCCATCAGGACGCTCCGATAGACCGACAAGTCCGTCTCCGGTCCCAGCTTGCTGGCATAGACAATCACGCCGGCCTTGTTGAACATGAGGATGGCCGTCACCGAGAACTTTGTGAGCAGCGCCGGATCCGACGACACCTGCTCGACGCTGTTGAACAGCCACGCGCCCTCGCCCGAGTTGTTAGCGTCGGATTGCTGCTGCTGTGCTTCATCTTGAGCAGCAGTCTCGTCGTCGGCGTCGGCCAAGCTGATATCGATCGCGTTGGCGCTCTTAGCTGTGGCTTTCGGTTTTCTTGGAAAGTCGGCGGGACCGCTTGAGCACAGATTGTTCTCAACTAGGACTCGCTCGCCAAAGTAGCCAAGAGCGTTTGTGCTCTTTAGCGACGGATCCTGGGAAATTTGGAGTTAATAATTTCACTAGCTTTTATCCAACATTTCATTCCATGTTGTCCCATTGTGGTCTAGTGAGACATGGACAGATGGCATTTCTGACTATTATATCCCCTTTGACATATCTGGAGGTCGCTAGCTGTTTTTAAGTTGACTTGGCGGACGCTAGTTTGTTATCAGAGGCAGGGGGCTGTGTGCTTAAGCGAACTTGCTACACAACCGACAGAACCGACTACACAATCGACAGAACCGACTACACAATCGACAGAACCGACTACACAATCGACAGAACCGACTACACAATCGACAGAACCGACTACACAATCGACAGAACCGACTACACAACCGACAGAACCGACTACACAATCGACAGAACCGACTACACAATCGACAGAACCGACTACACAACCGACAGAACCGACTACACAATCGACAGAACCGACTACACAATCGACAGTTAAGACGACTCCCTACAGAGGCACACAAGCGCGCGTTTACGCACGCAGTCAAACGCACAGGCGCACACTCACACAGGAGTGTACAGCGGCCCTAACTATTTATCGTTATCGGCATGTACACTTCACTGTGCCTTGGGGGTTGGTCTTCAAGGACGTTAATTGCTCGAGCAAAGCCAAGCCGAGATTCCAATTTAGACCGAAGAATTCGAGCCTGAGTCGCCGGCCCCCTTAGCGGTTGTTAGTGTGCAGCTAATTCGGATTGATATTACTGGTTAAGACAGACACCGTGTCAGCAAGCTGAGATCCAGCTCAAATTTGCCGTACTCAGATAAGATGAAAGCTCAGAGCTGGGCTCAGACCCAGCTAAATGTATACAAAAGACTGAGCTCACCTCTAAACTCTTCAACCGAAAAGTGCTGCCGTATTTCTCCATGCTTTCGTTGAACCATTTCGTCAACCCGTTGTCGTCAAGTTCCGCAACTTTTTTAGGCCCACCAATGATGCCTTTGCGAAGCAGCTGAGCGTGCAGCCGCATCATGAGAAACACGAAGGACGCGATGTACTTGGTTTCTCCGGCCGTAATATTGCCTGACGAGCAGACATTCTTTGATATCCCGTTTTTGTCCCCGATTTTAACCGCTATATCGCAATTCGAAATCATGCTGAACTTGCGTCTAGCAGTGTTTACAAACTGCTGCAGTTTGACTTGCTTCCAAGGCACGGATCCGGGTATCATGGCGTCCCACACCTGCGCCGGCAGGATTGCGTGTAATATATACCTTTCCGAAAATTAGGCCAGTAGATTAACACCGATTCCTCTCTCCCTCTCCTCTCTCCTCTCCCTTCTCTCCTCTCCCTTCTCTCCTCTCCCTTCTCTCCTCTCCCTTCTCTCCACTCACTTCTCTCCTCTCCCTTCTCTCCTCTCCCTTCTCTCCTCTCCCTTCTCTCCTCTCCCTTCTCTCCTCTCCCTTCTCTCCTCTCCCTTCTCTCCTCTCCCTTCTCTCCTCTCCCTTCTCTCCTCTCCCTTCTCTCCACTCACTTCTCTCCTCTCCCTTCTCTCCTCTCCCTTCTCTCCACTCCCTTCTCTCCTCTCCCTTCTCTCCACTCACTTCTCTCCTCTCCCTTCTCTTCTCTCCTTCTCTCCACTCACTTCTCTCCTCTCCCTTCTCTCCTCTCCCTTCTCTCCTCTCCCTTCTCTCCTCTCCCTTCTCTCCTCTCCCTTCTCTCCTCTCCCTTCTCTCCACTCACTTCTCTCCTCTCCCTTCTCTCCTCTCCCTTCTCTCCACTCACTTCTCTCCTCTCCCTTCTCTTCTCTCCCTTCTCTCCACTCACTTCTCTCCTCTCCCTTCTCTCCTCTCCCTTCTCTCCACTCACTTCTCTCCTCTCCCTTCTCTCCACTCACTTCTCTCCTCTCCCTTCTCTTCTCTCCCTTCTCTCCACTCACTTCTCTCCTCTCCCTTCTCTCCTCTCCCTTCTCTCCACTCACTTCTCTCCTCTCCCTTCTCTCCTCTCCCTTCTCTCCTCTCCCTTCTCTCCACTCACTTCTCTCCTCTCCATTCTCTCCTCTCCCTTCTCTCCTCTCTCTTCTCTCCTCTCCCTTCTCTCCTTTCCCTTGCTAAGTTATTAAATAATTAATTAATTACTGATTTTGTATGTTGATGGAATGCCCCTTGAAGTACTTGATAGTAACCATGTACACCCTTGGCAATAGTTGTCAACGCAATAAAGTGACTCACCTCGAGCAGAACTCGCCCATTGCACAGGTCAGTTCGCAGTGATACAACGGGACTCGATGGACCGAAGGAGTTCAGCCAGCGGATCAGAGTCTCTTCTGAGGCGCCGTATTTGCACGACTCCTGGATTCGCTGCTCGTGTGTCGGAGCAGCGGATGTTTTCGGACCAGCGGCTGGTTTGTCCTTCATCTTCGGCGCATTGATGTTCGGATAAGCCACAAATATGCGATAGACGAAAGCCATGTTGATAATGATGTTGTGCAGTCCTTTGGGATCACTTATAGCCTTTTTCCCAATTTCAGTAATGTGCTCAGGCCTCAATATGCCAGAAATTCCCAGTTTCTCGGCGTTGGCGATGACCAGCTCAGCTCTCTTGGTCAGATCCGTCTCCTTCATGACGTCCTCAGTGGATGTCAGCGAAGCTCGCTGAGCCTCCGGAGCCACTGTCCAGAGAAGAGTTGAGTACGCCTTCGAGTCGGCTAAATTGTCATCAAAAGCCGTCACTTTCATTCCCGCTGCTGATATCTGCACATTCAACCAGATTATCAGCATCTGCTCTCGTTCCGTTGCTAGGATAGAGCTGCAACGGGGATTGATAGATAGATAGATAGATAGATAGATAGATAGATAGATAGATAGATAGATAGATAGATAGATAGATAGATAGATAGATAGATAGATAGATAGATAGATAGATAGATAGATGGATAGATAGATAGATAGATAGATAGATAGATAGATAGATAGATAGATAGATAGATAGATAGATGGATAGATAGATAGATAGATAGATAGATGGATAGATAGATAGATAGATAGATAGATAGATAGATAGATAGATAGATAGATAGATAGATAGATAGATAGATAGATAGATAGATAGATAGATAGATAGATAGATAGATAGATAGATAGATAGATAGATAGATAGATAGATAGATAGATAGATAGATAGATAGATAGATAGATAGATAGATAGATAGATAGATAGATAGATAGATAGATAGATAGATAGATAGATAGATAGATAGATAGATAGATAGATAGATAGATAGATAGATAGATAGATAGATAGATAGATAGATAGATAGATAGATAGATAGATAGATAGATAGATAGATAGATAGATAGATAGATAGATAGATAGATAGATAGATAGATAGATAGATAGATAGATAGATAGATAGATAGATAGATAGATAGATAGATAGATAGATAGATAGATAGATAGATAGATAGATAGATAGATAGATAGATAGATAGATAGATAGATAGATAGATAGATAGATAGATAGATAGATAGATAGATAGATAGATAGATAGATAGATAGATAGATAGATAGATAGATAGATAGATAGATAGATAGATAGATAGATAGATAGATAGATAGATAGATAGATAGATAGATAGATAGATAGATAGATAGATAGATAGATAGATAGATAGATAGATAGATAGATAGATAGATAGATAGATAGATAGATAGATAGATAGATAGATAGATAGATAGATAGATAGATAGATAGATAGATAGATAGATAGATAGATAGATAGATAGATAGATAGATAGATAGATAGATAGATAGATAGATAGATAGATAGATAGATAGATAGATAGATAGATAGATAGATAGATAGATAGATAGATAGATAGATAGATAGATAGATAGATAGATAGATAGATAGATAGATAGATAGATAGATAGATAGATAGATAGATAGATAGATAGATAGATAGATAGATAGATAGATAGATAGATAGATAGATAGATAGATAGATAGATAGATAGATAGATAGATAGATAGATAGATAGATAGATAGATAGATAGATAGATAGATAGATAGATAGATAGATAGATAGATAGATAGATAGATAGATAGATAGATAGATAGATAGATAGATAGATAGATAGATAGATAGATAGATAGATAGATAGATAGATAGATAGATAGATAGATAGATAGATAGATAGATAGATAGATAGATAGATAGATAGATAGATAGATAGATAGATAGATAGATAGATAGATAGATAGATAGATAGATAGATAGATAGATAGATAGATAGATAGATAGATAGATAGATAGATAGATAGATAGATAGATAGATAGATAGATAGATAGATAGATAGATAGATAGATAGATAGATAGATAGATAGATAGATAGATAGATAGATAGATAGATAGATAGATAGATAGATAGATAGATAGATAGATAGATAGATAGATAGATAGATAGATAGATAGATAGATAGATAGATAGATAGATAGATTGATTGATTGATTGATTGTTTGATTGATATATGGATGGATGGATGGATGGATGGATGGATGGATGGATGGATGGATGGATGGATGGATGGATGGATGGATGGATGGATGGATGGATGGATGGATGGATGGATGGATGGATGGATGGATGGATGGATGGATGGATGGATGGATGGATGGATGGATGGATGGATGGATGGATGGATGGATGGATGGATGGATGGATGGATGGATGGATGGATGGATGGATGGATGGATGGATGGATGGATGGATGGATGGATGGATGGATGGATGGATGGATGGATGGATGGATGGATGGATGGATGGATGGATGGATGGATGGATGGATCTTACATAGCCTCCTCAGGTTCGGACCAGCCGTCGAACAGGTGAACCAGAATCTCAAAGTTCTGAAAGTGCATTCGCCCGACAGTGGCCAGCCGCAGCACCTGGACTAGAAGACCCGTCATCTCAAACGGGGTGTCCATCTTGATCCACTCAGCCGTTTCGGAGTCCATGTACACGCCCAGAGTCCGGAGCGCCGTGATGCCGATGTTGCGGTTCTCCATCTTGCGCAGCTCCCCGTCGGCCGAGTTGTCGAGCAGCTCCTCTTTCACCACGACGCTCTTCTCGTCCACAAAGTTCGGCTTGAGCAGGTTGGCCAAGGCGCAGAGTAGAACGCCTTCGTAGATCCGAGAGAACACGCTGACTTCGGTGAGCGGGAGGAAGCCAGCCGCCAATGAGTTACCTTTGAGTAGGCTGTTGAAGTGCTCCACCATGCAGTACATGTCGTAAGCGTATTTTTCACGGACACTGGCCTCTGTGAGCGGCTGAGGCTGCGCTTTCACCTGCTCGTCCTGCGATTTGAGCAAAGCAAAACGGTATCGAATTCAGAGCTCAGTAATGATCTCAGTGCATGTACTTAAGGTATCTTAAACTTAAACTGAAACCGCTCACCTCTTTCCTACAATCCGAATCGATAATTGTGATGAAGCGTCCATTGATAAATCCTTCCGTTTTGACTGACATGGTCTGATGATGCGGCCGGCTCTGAATGATGAATAGCTTAGAGCTTAGATGATCTGCTGGAAAGAGCTTGCTCGAGGTAGTCGACTATAGCGAAGCCACAGTCGCGGTGAAAGTACTCGAAGATGTTACCATAGACTGTTTGAAGCACAATTTTTTTCGTGCGATACCGGCATTGACACTCTCGTACTCATGGCCATAGATTAGTCTCGCTCGCGATCTAATAAAAACATTCGTTTAAACTACTTATCAGTAAGTAGCCTGAACGAGTGCACAACGATTTCTTAGACGAACAAGCTTAATTGAGGCATGCTTTTTTGACTATAAAAGACTTTGGCATAAGACTGAATAACTCATTCAATCAATACTTCTAATTTCAGTAGAACACGTTAAATTCATTTTTTAGGTAATTAATTAAAACAAATTTGGCAGTAAAGCGTCATATTATGATCTAAAAAGTTTTATAATATCCTGTGATAGTTTGTCGATTTTTCAAACAAAAATAACTACATGTACCTGCACTCACGTATATTTAATTAGCTCATAGATGATCTGCGAAAGTGGACTGGTAACATGCTTATCAATACGAGTATGATACACTAGTGGGCATTGTACAGCCTTTGTCGCAGACTTATATACCGCATTCAGCTGCTGCAGAAATGTCTGTGTCAGATTCTTGGGCCAATGTCTGTTGTCAGATAGTGGGGACAATGTCTGTGTCAGATAGTGGGGCCAATGTCTGTTGTCAGATAGTGGGGACAATGTCTGTGTCAGATAGTGGGGCCAATGTCTGTTGTCAGATAGTGGGGCCAATGTCTGTGTCAGATGGTGGGGCCAATGTCTGTGTCAGATAGTGGGGCCAATGTCTGTTGTCAGATAGTGGGGACAATGTCTGTGTCAGATAGTGGGGACAATGTCTGTGTCAGATTCTTGGGCCAATGTCTGTTGTCAGATAATGGGGCCAATGTCTGTTGTCAGATAGTGGGGCCAATGTCTGTGTCAGATAGTGGGGCCAATGTCTGTGTCAGATAGAGGGACCAATGTCTGTGCCAAAGTAGATACTTATTAAAGAGCTGCACAAGACGTCAGCCAGAGCGCGGAGCAGACGCAGACAGAGCGTTCAGCTGCAGCAGGAGACTGCGGTACACAGCGACGTCTGTGTCAGGTCCCAGCCTGCTGGCGTATACAACTATGCCACCTTTGTGGAGCATGAGAATCGCTGCAGTTGAAAACTTCGACTGCTCGTCAGGGTTCAGCGAACGAACGCTATCGAATAACCAAGCACCAATAGGCGGAGCATTGCTGAAATTTTCTAGATCTACATCCTTGATGTCCATCGCATTTTGATTGTACAAAGAGTTTAAGAGGTGTGCTGGTAGCATTGAGCGATTGCCTTTGGTAAGAGATCTGGATATTTCTGGCTGGGTTTTGGTGGCCTGTATGGTGTCTTCTGTTCTCTGTGTGGTCTCCTGTTGAGTGCCTGAAGTTTTATTAGCGTCCAGCTGAGTGCCTGAAGTTTTCTTAGCGTCCGGCTGAGTGCCTGAAGATTTCTTAGCGTCCAGTTGAGTGCCTGAAGATTTCTTAGCATCCAGTTGAGTGCCTGAAGTTTCCTTAGCATCCAGTTGAGTGCCTGAAGTTTTCTTAGCATCCAGTTGAGTGCCTGAAGTTTCCTTAGCATCCAGTTGAGTGCCTGAAGTTTCCTTAGCATCCAGTTGAGTGCCTGAAGATTTCTTAGCATCCAGTTGAGTGCCTGAAGATTTCTTAGCGTCCAGTTGAGTGCCTGAAGATTTCTTAGCATCCAGTTGAGTGCCTGAAGTTTTCTTAGCGTCCAGTTGAGTGCCTGAAGATTTCTTAGCGTCCAGTTGAGTGCCTGAAGATTTCTTAGCGTCCGATTGATTGCCTGAAGTTTTCTGAGGCTCTGGTTGAGTTTCTGAAGTTTTTTGCGAATCAGATTGAGTGCCTGAAGTTTCCTTAGCATCCAGTTGAGTGCCTGAAGATTTCTTAGCATCCAGTTGAGTGCCTGAAGTTTTCTTGGCGTCCGGTTGAGTGCCTGAAGTTTCCTTAGCGTCCGGTTGAGTGCCTGAAGTTTCCTTAGCGTCCGGTTGAGTGCCTGAAGTTTTCTTGGCGTCCGGTTGGGTGCCTGAAGATTTCTGAGGCTCTGGTTGAGTTTCTGAAGTTTTTTGCGAATCAGATTGAGTTCCTGAAGTTTTCTTAGCGCCCAGTTGATTGTCTGAAGTTTCGTGAGGCTCCGGTTGATTTTTTGAAGTTTTCTGAGGCTCCGGTTGATTGTCTGAAGTTTTCTGAGGCTCCTGTTGAGTTTCTGAAGTTTTTTGTGAGTCAGATTGAATGCCTGAAGTTTTCTTGGCGTCCGGTTGAGTGCCTGAAGTTTTCTTGGCGTCCGGTTGAGTGCCTGAAGTTTTCTTAGCGTCCAGTTGAGTGCCTGAAGTTTTCTTAGCGTCCGGTTGAGTGCCTGAAGTTTTCTTAGCGTCCAGTTGAGTGCCTGAAGTTTTCTTAGCGTCCGGTTGGGTGCTTGAAGATTTCTTAGCGTCCGGTTGAGTGCCTGAAGTTTTCTTGGCGTCCGGTTGAGTGCCTGAAGTTTTCTTAGCGTCCAGTTGAGTGCCTGAAGTTTTCTTAGCGTCCAGTTGAATGCCTGAAGATTTCTTAGCATCTAGTTGAGTGCCTGAAGTTTTCTTAGCGTCCAGTTGAGTGCCTGAAGATTTCTTAGCATCCAGTTGAGTGCCTGAAGTTTTCTTAGCATCCAATTGAATGCCTGAAGTTTTCTTAGCGTCCAGTTGAGTGCCTGAAGATTTCTTAGCATCCAGTTGAGTGCCTGAAGTTTTCTTAGCGTCCAGTTGAGTGCCTGAAGATTTCTTAGCATCCAGTTGAGTGCCTGAAGTTTTCTTAGCATCCAATTGAATGCCTGAAGATTTCTTAGCGTCCAACGATGCGTCTGAAGCACTCTGCAGGGCCGAATCGGGGGCAGAGTCTGCTGCACTTTGCGGCCCATGGACCAAAAGCCGCTTTTCAACGAGTACGCGCTCGCCAATGAAGCCTAGCGCGTTTGTACTTTTTAATCTGGGGTCCTGAAATAACAAAAACGATATTGCTTCGTATCCAAGTCAAAAATTTAATGTGGGAAATCTGCTACTAAACTTATTGGCAGTGAAATCTATCTTTATCTTTAACCAAGTTGCTCAAGATCATTTTTTTACTTTTGGGTCAAATATTGTGCGCGTTCACATGACAGTAAGCTTGGTTCGAAAGTTTTTTTAGCGATTCACATGTGTGATGGACAACCCATGATGGACAACCCATGATGGACAACCCATGATGGACAACCCTGATGGACAACCCATGATGGACAACCCATGATGGACAACCCATGATGAACAACCCATGATAGACAACACATTATGGACAACCCATGATGGCCACAACTGCTCTAAAACCTGACTAATTATTCTACCCAGTCTTTCTCAGCTCACCTCCATACTTTTCAGCTGAAAGTCGCTTCGGTACCCCTTGAGTTTGCTGTTGAACCACTCGACCAGGCCGGAATCGTCAAGATCTGTCACACTGTCGCGACCGCCCAGCAACTGTTGGCGCTGAATCTGAGAGTGCAGGCGCATCATGAGAAACACCAGAGCTGCTATGCTTTTCACGTGACCAGACACTATGTCGGTAGCTGAGCAGATGCTCCTATTGATGCCGGCTTTATCTGCACATTTGATCACCTCTTCGCAATTTGCTGCCCAGGTGTGCAGGCGCATCGAGGGATTCTTTATTTCGTTAACAGTTTTCACGTTTGACCAGCGTACGCAGCCCGGGATCATCGCTTCCCACACCTGCAAGGTGAGATTCGATAATTCAAAACTCAATCATACTTATCGCTTAAACCTCTCATTATCTTAACCTCACATTGACTAAACCTCGCATTGCCTAAACCTCACGTTACCTATCTCACATTGTCTTAACCTCACATTGACTAAAGTTCACATTGCACTGAAACGCTGTGGCTCATGATGGTTTACTGAGATACCGAGGGTCAATTAGAAGTTAATGGTAGGCCAAGCCAAAGGTAGATCAAAGGGAGAGTTGGGGTTAATCCATGGCTTAAAGCAGGGCGGCCCGCGAAGCTTCTCTATCGGCGCTTGGGTCATTTGAAACTTCACTGCTCAATGTTTGTTGTGTGCGTCCTTCTCTTCTCTCCTCACTTCCTTCCCCCCTCTCCTCTCTCCTCTTCTCTCCTCTCCTCTTCTCTCCTCTCCTCTTCTCTCCTCTCCTCTTCTCTCCTCTCAACTTCTCTCGTCTCCTCTTCTCTCCTCTCCTCCTCTCTCCTCTCCTCTTCTCCTCTCTCTTCTTCTCTCCTCTCTGATCCCTCCTTCTCTCGTCTCCTCTCTCCTTTCCTATTTCATTTCTCCTATCGTCTCCTCTCTTGTATTTTTTCCCTCGCTTTTACTTTCTCCGATCTATCTTCTCTCTTTTCTATTTCCTCTCCTCTCTCTTCTCCTCTAGCCAGCAGTCATGCGCTAGGTTCTCTTTCTGGCATCCGAGGTAAAAAGTTTGCAGACCCCTGGCTTAAAGGGGGGCCTAAAGCTCTTACAGGGGATGCTGATATCTTAGGCTAGATATAGCTGGCTTTCAGGGTTGATGCTTTTTGCTTTAAATATCATTTTCATTAAGATACTACGAGCGTAACAAAAGCGACTGCGCAAGGTCGAAATCTAAATGTAGTTGTTTTTTATCCTTCGTGTTGCCTCCCCAATGGGGGGGCGCAGATGGCTAGTCGCATTGACTAAACTGTCAAACAAAACTAACTTTTCCAACCTGAAGCCTCCCCAATGGGGGGGCGCAGATGGCTAGTCGCATTGACTAAACTGTCAAACAAAACGAATTCGTCCAACCTGAAGCAAAATGATCCCATTGCACAGATCCGTCTCCAGGGAAACAACGGGATTAATTTGTCCAAATGAGTTGAGCCATCTGACCAGGGTCTCCTCGCTCGCGCCACATTTGCACCAGGCTCTCAGCTGCTCAGGCGTTGGAGCAGCAACTCCAGATGCAGATTTCGTCACCTTTGGCTCATCGATATTTGGATAAGCTTGAAATATTCGGTACAGAAATACCGCGTTGATTAAATTGTTGTGCAAACCCTTTGTGCTGGACAATTCGTCTTTTCCAGCATCTGCGATATGCTCGGGGTTGATCACTCCTTTAATGCCCAGCTTTTCTGCATTTGAAACGACTAATTGAGCACGTTTGAGAAAATCCCTGTGCTTTATAACTTCACTGGTATTGTGCAAAGTTTCTCGGATTTTGAGTGGAGCAACAACCCAGAGTAACCGGGCATAAACGCTGGAGTCTGCGAGTCCTGCGCCAAAGTCTTTGAGCACAGTATCTGTAGTGCCTTCTTTTCGAAGCTGGTAGTTCACCCAGAGTTGCAAGATCTTTTCTCGCTCAGTGGCTAGAATTGCCCTTTAAAGTGAGTTTTGAATTTTACTCAGAATCAAGTTCAAACACGCAATACTACTACTACTACTACTACTACTACTACTACTACTACTACTACTACTACTACTACTACTACTACTACTACTACTACTACTACTACTACTACTACTACTACTACTACTACTACTACTACTACTACTACTACTACTACTACTACTACTACTACTACTACTACTACTACTACTACTACTACTACTACTACTACTACTACTACTACTACTACTACTACTACTACTACTACTACTACTACTACTACTACTACTACTACTACTACTACTACTACTACTACTACTACTACTACTACTACTACTACTACTACTACTACTACTACTACTACTACTACTACTACTACTACTACTACTACTACTACTACTACTCACTTAGCATCTTGCGGATCGGAACCCCAGTCTGTGAACAGGTGCACCAATAGATGATTATCACGAAAGTTCATTCGTCCCAACGAAACCAAGCGCAAGATTTGGACCAGCAGTGGCGTCATGCGGAACGGCCTATCCAGACTCGGGCGCATCTCGTCCGACTGGCTGACGCAAAGGCCCAACTGACGAAGCGATGCCAGGCCGAGGTTTCTATTCTGCAACATTTCCAACTCGCTGGCAGGCTTCAAATTCACCACCGCAGGGTCGACGGCGCCCGGCTGAAGCAGGTTCGCGACTGCGCACTGTAGCACACCTTCGTACAGGCGACTAAAGACGTTCACCTGGTCTAGAGGCAGGCAGTAGGCGGCCAGAGAGCTGTCTTTCAACAGTGCGTTTAAGTGCTCAGCCATGCAAGCGATGTCGGAGCCGTAGAGGGATTGAACATCGTTGGCAGTGAGCCCGGTTGCTGGTTTGATTAGCGACTCCTGATAATGAGCGGTTTAATTATTTAAACACACAAGCTGGCGTGAGGCGTTGAAGCTTGCAACAACTCACACAGGCACTCGCTTACCTTATTTTTAACTATTTTCTTTGTCATCTTCTCAGTTGACAAAATTTTCTGTGCATTGCCGACCATCATAGTCTTGCCGCCTTGACTTTTCTGTTGAACTACCTTGGGAGCCATGACGGTGAAAGATCGTTATTGCTTGCTGAGAGTTTCAAATTCAGCAAGCTGTTTTCAACGGGCATTCCCCTTTTAAAAGCGAACTAACATTTTATTAGAACTGTGGGTCATAGACGCTTTGTACAAAAGTAAACACTTTACTACGAGGCAATACAACTATTGACGAAATTAGCTGATCGGTTTAATAAAAAGATTTAAAGTAGGAGATTCAGCATGCCTTTTGAGGGAACTATTTTCATCTATCAAGAGGACCTTTGATCGCCTATCTATCTATCTATCTATCTATCTATCTATCTATCTATCTATCTATCTATCTATCTATCTATCTATCTATCTATCTATCTATCTATCTATCTATCTATCTATCTATCTATCTATCTATCTATCTATCTATCTATCTATCTATCTATCTATCTATCTATCTATCTATCTATCTATCTATCTATCTATCTATCTATCTATCTATCTATCTATCTATCTATCTATCTATCTATCTATCTATCTAACGCACTCTTTTGCACTACTTGAGTAGTCTGATTTTCGTTCGGCATGGCTGGTTCCATCAGGTAGTTCCTCTGGATAGAAGCGCTTACCGCGCCCATTGGCTTTCCAGCTGTCTTAATCGTTTCCGGTGATCTTGTGTGCGTGCTTTCAGCTTGATTGGCTGCGGCAAGCAAGCTCGAAAGAGCTCGCTTCGCTCGCTCTTTCTCGCTATCTACTATCTATCTATCTATCTATGGAAAATGTTTTCTAATCGTTCTAATAGAACAGATGTGCAAGGAGTTGCTTGCTAAAATTGTGCCAAATAGTTTCACACTGTCAGTAGGAATCCTTCATCGAAGCACAATAGAAAATTCGAAATACAAAAACAAACAAAATTTGTGATAATCGATGCTAGAATAGACTTGCACTTCATTACGGCATTGAAGTTTTATTAATAAGCTCTGGTTTGGTTCGCGTTTCGGATTTGGCACTTTTAATGAAGGTTTTTTGCACTTTTTCTACATGTATAGCTGTTTAATGCTTTTGGTCGCAGTAACTTCAAGCCAAACTGAGAAAACAGGAGACAACGCCAGCGTATAAATAAATTTCAAAATCAATCAAAAGCCTTTTTAGGCCTTCTTCAAGGACAGCGCGTTGAGCTCCATCAGAATGCTGCGGTACACAGTAGAATCGGTGTCGGGACCCAGGTGACTGGCGTACACAACGATGCCAGCCTTGTTGAACATGAGAATCGCGGCGACAGAGAACTGCGTCAACGCTTCACCGGAAACAGGCGACACCTTCTCGAATATCCAGTCGCCGTCGTTGGGATCGTTGTTAGCGCTCTCGAGATCCTGCAGATCGGGCGTCTCCTGAGTTTCAGCCTCCTCAATCGCATTTTCCTGATCTTCATCAGCTGCGTTCCGGTTGCCATACGACCACTTGGAGTAGCTAGAAGATGATGTCGTCTTGCTGTAGCTCTTCGATGATTTTGAAGACGTACTGGTGAAACTGGTATACGATCGGTTGCCGGAAGGTTTCCCGCTCGTCGAATTTCCGGACGTCTTTCCGCTCGTCGAATTGCCGGACGTCTTCCCGATCGACGAATTGCCGGCCGTCTTTCCACTCGACGAATTACCGGATGTTTTTCCACTCGACGAATTACCTTTTCCGCCTGAGTTTTGCGGTTGCTTCTGCGGTACGGCAAGGGTGCTCATTTGGTTAGACGATTTGCTAGTTCCTGAGCCGCTGTCTTTCAAAAGTTTCGGCTGTTCAGACGCTTTGCTACCAGCCCCTGGCAACGAAGGTTTCTGTTGCGGCGAATTCTTTGGAGACTGTGGAGGTGGCGGCGGCGGCGTCGGCGGCGGCGGTGGCGTCGGAGTCTTTTGTGGCACCACCTGCTGCGGTGGCTTCAAAACTAGCTGGGTTTCCTGCGGAGGTGGCGGTGGTGGTGGCGGTGGTGGCGGCGGCGGAGACTGAGGTGGTGGTGGCGGCGGTGGCGGTGGAGGAGGCGGTGGAGGCGGCGGCGGCGGCGGCGGCGGTGGCGCCGGTAGTGCCGGCAGCGGAGACGGCGGTGGCAGTGCTGGAGTTTCTCCACTCTGCTTCTGATGAGAGTGCTCAGTGAATCGGAAGCATAGACCAATCTCTACGAGAAGTCTCTCGCCAAAATATCCAATAACGTTGGTGTTCTTCAGTCGCAAATCCTGTGTGCGTGTTTATTTTACTTCTTTGATTAAGAGATAATTCGATAAGTATCAAGCTAAAACTACGAGCGTACTTAGTGACGGACTACTTGACGGATTTGGGAGCCCCCTAACCGTCAAATCAAGGCAGCAGTTTAAATAGGGGTTTGGTCTACGCCTTGAAGGTTGGATCATTCCCATGGAGGTTGGCTCATCTCCATGGAGATTAGATCATGCCCATAGAGGTTGGATCATTCCCATACAGGTTGGCTCATCTCCATGGAGAGTAGATCATTCCCATAGAGGTTGTATTATCCCCATGGAGGAGGTTGGATCATCTCCATAGAGATTGGATTATCTTCATGGAGGTTGGATCATCCCCTTGCAGATTAGATTATCCCTTGGAGGTTGGATCATCCCCCATGGAAGTTGGATCATCCCCCATGGAGGTTGGATCATCCCCCATGGAGGTAGGATCATCCCCCATGGAGGTAGGATCATCCCCCATGGAGGTTGGATCATCCCCATGCAGATTAGATCATCCCCTTGGAGGTTTGATTATGCTTTGGAGCCACCTTGGCGCCTCAAGTTGACTATTTCATTTGATGCACGAGCCCAATGATACGTGCATAGAATCAAACTCAGGAGCCTTTGGCGGGTGAGTCGGACGCTTTACTACTCCGCTAAAAACTTTGATTAGAAAAGTCACTGAAAGTTTTGACTCACTCCTAGATTCGTCAGTTGAAAATCGGAACCAAAAGTAGAAATCTTGGTGTTGAACCATTTCACCAGTTCGGCGTCGTCGAGGTCGGCTACTTTTTTTCCTCTGCCGATTCCGCTGATTGTGCACTTCCGCGACAGCTGCGCGTGCAGGCGCATCATTTGAAACACCAGCGACATGGTGTTCTTTGCGTGGCCGCTCGCTAGTTCGGCCGGGCTGCAGCAGTTTCTGGGGATGCCCGCCTTGATGGCGCAGTTGAGCACCTCTTCGCAGTTGCACATCCATTGGAATTTGCGCTTAGTATTCTGCACTACCGTCGAGCTGTAGACTTTGAGATTTACCTTGGACCACGCGACCGAGCCGGGGATCATGGCTTCCCACACCTTGATTAAAGCAGTAAGTTAATTGATAAAAATCCCTTGATTGATCGATTAGCTAATCGATCGGTTCTCACCTGGAGCAGGACGCTGCCGTTGCACAGATCGGATTCAATCGACTGCACAGGATCCGAGGGTCCGAACGAGTTCAGCCAGCGGATCAGAGTCTCCTCGGTGGCGCCGCGTTTGCACCAGGATCTCAGCTGCTCTCTGAGCGATTCGTCTACTACAGCATCGGCGTCCGTTGACGGCGTTGGTGTCTTCATTTTCGGCACCTTAATATTGGGATAGCTGGAGAATATGCTGTAGAGAAAGGCGGCATTCAGAGAGACTCGGTGCAGACCAGCTATCGTGTCCGTCTCTTCGCCAGCGTGGGCGATGTGCTGCGGCGTGATTACGTCAGCGATGTTCAACTTGCTGGCGTTAGAAATCACGCGTTCCGCCCGGGTGACGAAACTGTCCGGCTTCAAGACGTCGCCAATGGGCATGAGGGCGCCCCGCTTGGCGATAGGACAGACTGCCCAGAGCAGGTTGGCGTAGATGCTGCAGTCTGCTAAGCTCTTGCCGACCTCTTTCACCTCGAGATCGGTTCCTGCCTGTTTCATCTGGTAGTTCACCCAGCGGAGTAGCATCTCTTCACGGCCGGTGGCAAGAATCTCTCTGCGGATGATGCGAAAAAAATTTCAACTCTCCATTTGTTATGATTTTGTGAAACATTCCCAGTTGGCTAGCAAGAGAACTTCAAGAAGAACTTTGCTTACTCACTGAGCTTAAGCTTACAGATCATCCATCACGGAAAAGGGGTTGTAGCCTACTAGTGGAAGCCTTCAGATAGCTGCGGCTGAGCTGTCGGTTCGACATTTGGCCATTAGGGCAGGTAATAAAAAACAAGAATTAAGACACAGACTCAGACACGGACTGAGACACAGACTGAGACACAGATCGAGACACAGATTGAGACAGAATGAGACTGAGACACAGATCGAGACACAGATCGAGACACAGATTAAGACACAGATTGAGACACAGACTGAGACACAGATCGAGATACAGACTGAGACACAGGTTGAGACACAGACTGAGACACAGACTGAGACACAGACTGAGACACAGACTGAGACACAGATTAAGACACAGACTGAGACACAGACTGAGACACAGACTGAGACACAGATTGAGACACAGATTGAGACAGACTGAGACACAGATTGAGACACAGATTGAGACAGACTGAGACAGATTGAGACACAGATCGAGACACAGATTGAGACAGACTGAGACACAGATTGAGACACAGACTGAGACACAGACTGAGACACAGACTGAGACACAGGTTGAGACACAGACTGAGACACAGACTGAGACACAGACTGAGACACAGACTGAGACACAGACTGAGACCCAGATTGAGACACAGACTGAGACACAGACTGAGACAGACTGAGACACAGATTGAGACAGACTGAGACAGATTGAGACACAGATTGAGACACAGACTGAGACACAGACTGAGACACAGACTGAGACCCAGATTGAGACACAGACTGAGACACAGACTGAGACACAGATTGAGACAGACTGAGACAGATTGAGACGCAGATCGAGACATAGATTGAGAGACAGGTTGAGACACAGTTTGAAACCACCACGAAAAGATACTGAACTCCAAGTAAATAATTCACACCTGGCTTCCTCGGGATTCGACCACCCATCGAACAGGTACACCAACACTTCGTGTTCCTTGAAATTCATTCTACCAATCGTAGTTAATCGCAGCACTTGAATAAGTATGCTGGTCAGAGCGAATACACAGCCCTTTTCCAGCATCTCTTGAACTTTCAAGCTATCAATGGACACGCCCAACGGTTTTAACAAACAGAATCCTAAATTTCGATTCTGAATCTTCAGCTGCTCTGCATTCTCAGGTGGACAATTATTCAGGTCGGAACGTCTGGTCACGGCGCTGAGGTCGATGGTGTCCGGCTGGAGCAGGTTGACCATGGCGCAGAGCAGGATGCCATCCAGCATGCCGGTGTACAGGCTGACCTCATCCACTGGCAGGTAATCGGCAGCCAATGAGTTGTCTTTGAGCATAAGATTGAGCTGCTTGGAGATGCAGCTGATGTCCTGGCCATACACTGAGTGGACCTGCTTTGTGGTGAGACCGGTGACAACTGAACTGTCTTTCTTTGTTGTTGTGCACGTCTTACTCTGAGTTTTGGTCCCGTCGCTGTACTCTGTGGTGACTGTCATTGTCGTCTGCAGTGACAGGGGGGTGTCGAAAAATACAACCATTGCATTTGCGGCGAGGCGAGGGGGGGGTTGAAGCTTCAAATATTTTGTTTTATCAACAAAATCGAACACAAATCGAACCGCGTCGCTTTCACAAGCTCAAAATTACACTAACTCAAAGTTGTGAAGTATTGAGCCTAGGAAACTTCGAGCTTCCTTCGACCACTCCCCAAATGACGTCTCTGACATCCTGACATCCTGACATCCTGACATTCTGAAATCCTGATATCCTGACATTTTGACATCCTGACATCTGGACATCCGAACATCCGAACATCCGGACATCCGGACATCCGGACATCCGGAACTTCTGACATCCGGACATCCTGACATCCTGACATTCTGAAATCCTGATATCCTGACATTTTGACATCCTGACATCTGGACATCCAAACATCCGAACATCCGGACATACGGACATCCGGACATCCGGAACTTCTGACATTCTGACATTCTGACATCCTGGAATTCTGTCTGAATTCTATTAATAAACGAATCATAATTTAATCATACCCTACCTCTAAAGAGTAGGACTCAACAACAGTCTCTTCTGTTGTGACAATTTTCCAACCATTAATGACATCTGGACCGCTAGTTGGACTCATGATTCCAGGTTGGTGCGTTGTCGAAAATTATTGGAATGTTCTTTTTAATTTTGTTGGTTTCTCAGACAGATTAGTGATGCTTCCGTGCGCCTTCTAATCGGTGAAATTCTACAATGCCTTGACTAGACTTGAATCGGTTAATAACTTTAAGCCATAGACAATTTTTTCAGAAGCTTTTCTTAACACTAAATACTGAATTGAATACGAACTACTTGAAGTAGTGTCATTTGTCCTGTAGAATAAATTATGTAGCTTTTCGATAAAAAACTATAGCGTATCTTCATTTACAGCAAAGCGAGTTACCTTAAAAAAATGGCTTAGGGTTTCTGTATCCAAAGAAAATATTTGGTCAGTCAGATGGTGGCCCCATCTGTGTGATATCTTTGGGCCAATGGCTGTGTCAGATGGTGGGGCCAATGGGTGTCAGATGGTGGGGCCAATGGCTGTGTCAGATGGTGGGGCCAATGGGTGTCAGATGGTGGGGCCAATGGCTGTGTCAGATGGTTGGGCTAATGCCTGTGTCATATGGTTGGGGCTCATGTCTGTGTCAGATGGTTGGGGCCAACGTTTGTGTCAGACGCTGTCAGAGGGGTAGCGGCACTGTGTCAGATAGTGACAGGGGGTAGCGGCACTGTGTCAGATTTGGTGTCAGGGGGGTAGCGGCACTGTGTCAGATTTGGTGTCAGGGGGGTAGCGGCACTGTGTCAGATAGTGACAGGGGGTAGCGGCACTGTGTCAGATTTGGTGTCAGGGGGGTAGCGGCACTGTGTCAGATTTGGTGTCAGGGGGTAGCGGCACTGTGTCAGATTTGGTGTCAGGGGGGTAGCGGCACTGTGTCAGATTTGGTGTCAGGGGGGTAGCGGCACTGTGTCAGATTTGGTGTCAGGGGGTAGCGGCACTGTGTCAGACACTGCGGCATTAGCTGACCTGAAAGACGGTCACTCTGCTGCAATACGGCAGTTTTAGCAGAGAATTATTGATGAGACTTTGCTAAGCAATCAATTTTATTTGTTAGCTTTTCAACGCTAATTACAAAAT
Organism: Macrostomum lignano; assembly: GCA_002269645.1. Classification (NCBI taxonomy): domain Eukaryota; kingdom Metazoa; phylum Platyhelminthes; family Macrostomidae; genus Macrostomum; species Macrostomum lignano. The sequence continues at coordinate 46,410 of NIVC01001909.1, read as the reverse complement.
GATATTGACGGGGCCCTGATTAAAACAGAAATGACCACATCTGCGGGGTCGCTTTGTCTTCATAATATATTTGCCACTTGGATTGTATGAATTATTTCAGTCATTTAGTCTGTCTCTCTGTCTCCTGTTGAGCTGCATTAGAACTGAAAGATGATGTAGGCACGATTTCTAATATTAGATTTGATCTGTGCAAGCAACACTTGAAACAGTGATAATTATATGATGTGGGAGTCCGGTCAGTCAGCCTCCATAATCCATTTTGAGTTTGCTGCTGCTGGCTACCGGCAGCAAATGCATCATTGCTTTAGTCACCACTGCTCACACACAGACACCTGTGCCGCGCTAACTGCACTCCCACCCCTTCCCGAAGCTGAGGGTCCGGTCCACCCTACCGGTCTCCCGGAGGCTTGTGAATAATCATCGTTTCTCCATTATAGAGTCAGCTTTGTCATGGATGGCAACTAACGGTACCTGGAGTGGGTGAGACTCCATTTTTGAACCAGCAGCAAAACTCGGTGGTATGGGGGGGTGAGCAGTGAGCAGCTGAGCTAAAACTGCGAGCAACATGTGGGCAGATGCGGGAGGCTCGAGGCGGTGGATGGAAACCATGATGAAAGAGAAGAGTCACAGCCTGGCCTTACATCAGCGCTCTGTTATCTTTTATACCGTGCAGGGCATTATAGGGTGTGGGTCTGAAAATAGTCATAATTCATAATCCGTTTATGAGTTGGTCACCCTGCAGGGGCTATTAAACCAATCTGAAGGTGTGTGGCCAAGCTTAACTACCTGTACAGGTCCCACTGTGCAATCTGTTTCATTGATGCAGGAAATGTGAACTGCAGAGTGATGAGGATGGCCGCCCATACTCTGCAGTGAGCGCCGCTACCCTCCTTCAGCGATACTTCAGGCTCAAAGCACCCCTTCAGCCGAGGGGGCGAAGCACTGCCCCCAAGGCACAGAGAGTGTAAAATGTACATTCCTGACGTAAGGACCACTTTAACAGGGCGTAAAACTCAACGATCGTCGTGTAATTTTTGGAGGCCAATTTCCTGAAAAAAGCTTCACTTACCTTTCATGCTGGATGCGGCACAAGGACTGCGATTATTGTTGATAAGCGATCTGGACTGGGAATTAGGAAACCTTATGGATTGAAGCTTGTCCTGAGATTCTTGAGCGTCAAGTCCAGACCCAAAAGACATTGGTTTCGATAGTGGCGTAACCGCGCCATACTGGTGTCTATAGTGACGCCAAATTGGTGTCTATAGTGGCGCCATACTGATGTCTATAATACTCGTACTCGTAGCCGAATCGGTGTCAATGTGGCGCCACATTGGTATCTATACTGCATGGTAATTAGAAACCATTGATGTGATGTCACGATGTCTATAGTGGCGCCACATTGGTATCTATATTGCATGGTAATTAGACACCATTGATGTGATGTCATGATGTCTATAGTGGCGCCACATTGGTATCTATACTGCATGGTAATTAGACACCATTGATGTGATGTCATGATGTCTATAGTGGCGCCACATTGGTATCTATACTGCATGGTAATTAGACACCATTGATGTGATGTCATGATGTCTATAGTGGCGCCACATTGGTATCTATACTGCATGGTAATTAGACACCATTGATGTGATGTCATGATGTCTATAGTGGCGCCACATTGGTATCTATACTGCATGGTAATTAGACACCATTGATGTGATGTCATGATGTCTATAGTGGCGCCATACTGGTTGCTTCGAAACTAAATTTCAATTCATAGTTTCCAATCCAGTTGAATCCTTGCTGCTCATTCAGCAGTCCCTGAATGAGAGCGCGGGACCGCGCGGCAATACGGGCAGTCAGTTTTATCCCACACTTACTTTTTGGTCATTAAAAAACTACGCATATACTCGTAGAAAGCAAATTTGTCTCTGCAGCCATCGGTGTGGTCATCCAAGCAACCCCCTCCTTCCTCAGATCCTAATAAATTTATCCCTAATATGAAAGCTAGTTTTTATTACTCATTACAAGCATCATTTATCCAGGGACCGGTTGACGCGAGACCGGGGCTGTCACGGTCTGCAGGCCCCCCTTTCCTGTAGTCGAGACTCAGTGGCGGCAGCGCCGGCCAGCGGGCGGCCGGCAGCAAAGTCTGTTGCTCAGAATTTCGTTGATTAATAAAGAGACTTACGCACCGCGGTTGAGTTTGGGTAATTAACGGAATTTACACGCATTGCAGCGTATAGGGTTGAGTCCATCCGCATGGTCTCTAAATTAAATTCGTGCTTGCGCATGCGCTTGCTTTTGCCTGTATAGTAATTGTCAGAATGGCGGCTAATATCCAGCTCCGCAGCGCTATATGCAGTGGCAATCAAATTTTTAATAAAACTGTTGCGAAAAACATAATTATAATTTTTTATGAAACAATTTACTTTTTGAGGCTAATTAATCATCGATTATCGTGGCTGCAATGAAGTTCACCTGAGTACGGCGGGGCCTAGGAGGCTTCTAGAGTGACCAAAAGCAGAGGCACCCTACGAATGGACGACATGCAGAGAACAACGCCGCTATTCCATGCAAACTAAAGCCGGGCACGCATAAGGCAAGAGGAGCACCGAGGTTGAAGATTCATGGTTGTTCGACTCGGTCATTAGGTCCGCGTGCTCCCAAAAGTGATCTGCGCATATACAACATGACTTTATCGAGACATCCTCTGAAGCGCTTTAGGGAGTTTACGTTCGCGCCGTTCCTGTTCGTTCCTATACCAACTTCAACGGCTTTCTGCTGCGGCGACGCGTGGGTCAACACGCATTCAGAAGGCTGTCGTGCTCTGCGTGCCTGAAAACATCGAGGCTGCAATTTTGTGCCTCGTTGTGCCTGTTGTCAGCAATTCCTCTACCTTTCACAGGGGCGGCTTCAGTTGCACAGGGGCGGATTTAGTTGCACAGGGGCGGATTTAGTTGCACAGGGGCGGCTTCAGTTGCACAGGGGCGGATTTAGTTTCACAGGGGCGGCTTCAGTTGCACAGGGGCGGATTTAGTTGCACAGGGGCGGATTTAGTTGCACAGGGGCGGATTTAGTTGCACAGGGGCGGATTTAGTTGCACAGGGGCGGATTTAGTTGCACAGGGGCGGATTTAGTTGCACAGGGGCGGATTTAGTTGCACAGGGGCGGATTTAGTTGCACAGGGGCGGATTTAGTTGCACAGGGGCGGATTTAGTTGCACAGGGGCGGATTTAGTTGCACAGGGGCGGATTTAGTTGCACAGGGGCGGATTTAGTTGCACAGGGGCGGATTTAGTTGCACAGGGGCGGATTTAGTTGCACAGGGGCGGATTTAGTTGCACAGGGGCGGATTTAGTTGCACAGGGGCGGATTTAGTTGCACAGGGGCGGATTTAGTTGCACAGGGGCGGATTTAGTTGCACAGGGGCGGATTTAGTTGCACAGGGGCGGATTTAGTTGCACAGGGGCGGATTTAGTTGCACAGGGGCGGATTTAGTTGCACAGGGGCGGATTTAGTTGCACAGGGGCGGTATCAATGATCATACATCGCAGTGGACACTTGAGTCCCTCCTTCCATTGTATTGTTGAAAATGTTTTAGCTTGCACAGGGGGGGTTTCTCCTCCCAACCCCCAGTTTTGCGGCCCGACCTGCAGCCAATGAGAGGCGTCCGCAGTTTCAGGAGGACAGGAGGCGGCCCACGCCTTTCGCTTAGCTCATTTCCACAACAGGGGCCAATGACCAATGAGAGAACTGCTCAATCTCATAGACTTGCCGCCCCCTCTTCAAAGTCTCCAAAGCCTATATAGCTAGTTGACAAACTATAATTTAACTGAAACTGCTAGTCACCGAATCCTACAGACCGTCAGGCCATCTCAAGCTGATTAGTAAGTTGCTCACTTAATTGCTTTCAAGCAGAAAGGAAGCACTGGCGAGATAGAAAGTTCTCAGGGATTTAAAGCAGCGCTTAAGTGATTCACAAACCCCAAAACCCCAATCTTCACAAACCATAATCTTCACAAACCCCAATCTTCACAAGCCCTAATCTTCACAAACCATGTAATCTTCACAAACCCCAATCTTCACAAACCCTATATGGAGTAAAAATATTGATTATTTTCGTTGCAGATAGAAAACAGAGCTACTAATAGTAACTCAAATGCTGATCAGTTCTCAAGCGTCTTTGTGGCGTCCTCAGCAGCAGCAGCAGCAGCAGCAGCAGCAGCCGCCAGATTTTACCAATTTCGGCAGCAAAAAGACTGCCGATTCGAGCTATCTGCAACAATCTGCCACTTACATTGTGCCGAATCGGCATGACGCAGCTGAAGGCGCTGAGGAGGCAGCTGACGGTTGCTCCGGCCTGCCAAGGAATCTCACAGTTCGTCGAAGCGCCACTGCAGCGACAGAGTCGGCGGCAAGCAGTGGTCGGGCGGTGAGTTTCTGATATGGAGTGCAGTTCTTTAAAAATGAATTGAGACCAAATCTTCTTTTGAAAATTCAAGTTTCACAAACACCAATTAGCTCCACAAACCCCAAGCTTCACAAATCACATGAAAAGCTTCACAAACTCCAAGCTTAAAAAATCCTAAACTTCACAAGAAGTACACGACCCCGTTTTATTTTATAGCTTTTTCCTCTATTGTGCTCACTGTGAGGCGGCGGTTCAGCAGGACAGCACGACTCAACCGAGTGAGAATTTCACAGTGGATGCGCAGCCTCTGAATGCCTTCATACTTACGTCTGCATGGCATTTTGTTTCCTTTGAAAAACTGTGAATATTTAATAAGCAATAAACTTTGAAAACTTGTGGGCGTCAGAGAAGTCTCGAACTTCTCGAACTTCGAGCTTCTCGAGGATCATTAATGATTATGAGCAGTGTCATTAATGATCATGAGCAGTGTCATTAATGATCATGAGCAGTGTCATTGATGATCATGAGCAGTGTCATTGATAATGAGCAGTGTCATTAATGATCATGGGCAGTGTCATTAATGATCATGAGCAGTGTCATTAATGATCATGAGCAGTGTCATTGATGATCATGAGCAGTGTCATTAATGATCAATGTGAGAAGTCTCGAACTTCTCGAACTTCGAACTTCTCGAATTTCGAACTTCTCTGACGCCCACAAGTTTTCAAAGTTTATTTCTTGTAAAATATTCATGCGTTTTTCAAAGGAAACAAAATGCCATTCATGCATTCAGAGGCTGCGCATCCACTGTGAAATTCTCACTGGGTTGAGTCGTGCTGTCCTGCTGCACCGCCGCCTCACAGTGAGCACAATAGAGGAAAAAGCCATAAAATAAAACGGGGTCGTGTTGCGGTTTTTTACACGAACGAGAAGAGACGAGACAGAAACTGAAACAGTGAGACCAAAGAAAAGAAACTGCAATGAATTTATGAGCACGAGCACGGTTACATATGGCGTGATGGGGTAAAGAAAAAATATAACATACAAAATTGCGCACTTAATTTTCGGATAATGTAATGTTTAAACCCTAACTTGATCAATTTTCGTGCATGGAAGGCTTTAATAGGAGAATTTAGAGTAAAAAAAATATTTTTAACAGGTTGTTTTCCCGTTTTCCCGTCTTCTAAAGATTTTACTAAAGTTATTATTATAAATTCTGCTTTATAGATGAACACATAAACTTGGCCCCAGTCCTCCACACGATAATTGAAATCGGTCCATGGGTAGTGCATGCTCCTGTTTATTATACAGTTTAGTTGCACACAACAAGCAACATATGGAGGCAGCGTGCTGCTTCTAACTGCCATTGACCAACTCGCTTTTGCTTCATGTCTTCAATTTTCCATTTTCTGCAACTCTCTATATAATAGGGTCTACTAGTGCGCAACCCTGCGCTCTATTGTGCTCCCCGGTCCGCCGATTTCTTACCGTTTTCATTTCATCAGCTCGAACTAAGCGGCTGCCGCTTTAGAGACAGTTAATTATATGCTTGTGCTAGAGATGGACAGACAGACAGGCAGACAGACAGACACAGACAGAAATGACCATTGCCGCAGTGATGGCGCCTTCAGATGGCAAAGTTATGAGACGCAGAAGTCAAAGCAACTCAACCGTTTCGTTTCGGGTCAGTCAGTTTCCCATGCGAGAATATGTGCACGAAGAGTAAATATAATTGTTTTATTGAGCACTTCGCGTCAAGGGTTGGGCATATAGCTATCGTTTTGACAACTTGACAACTTGACAAGCCTCCCATGAGTTTTGAGCGCATCTGAGAGATGGATATATGAGGCTATTGATGCTGTAGCCTATTTTTCTAAATAATGGAAAGCGTCAACGGCAGCCTTTTGTAGGCGTGTGACAATTTTTCTTCTTTCTCTAAAAAGATTCTCATGAAAAAAAATTGGTTTCAATGCATACTGCGATGCTCGGTATCGCTTTTGCTTGACTGTGAGAAGTCTTAATAATTCGTCATGGTGATGAGCAGTGTCATTAATGATCATGAGCAGTGTCATTAATGATCATGAGCAGTGTCATTAATGATCATGAGCAGTGTCATTAATGATCATGAGCAGTGTCATTAATGATCATGAGCAGTGTCATTAATGATCATGAGCAGTGTGATTAATGATCTTGAGCAGTGTGATTAATGACCATGAGCAATGTTATTAATGATCATGAGCAGTGTTATTAATGATCATGAGCAGTGTTATTAATGATCATGAGCAGTGTCATTAATGATCATGAGCAGTGTCATTAATGATCATGAGCAGTGTCATTAATGATCATGAGCAATGTTATTAATGATCATGAGCAGTGTTATTAATGATCATGAGCAGTGTCATTAATGATCATGAGCAGTGTGATTAATGACCATGAGCAGTGTCATTAATGATCATGAGCAGTGTGATTAATGATCATGAGCAATGTTATTAATGATCATGAGCAGTGTGATTAATGATCATGAGCAGTGTCATTAATGATCATGAGCAGTGTGATTAATGATCATGAGCAGTGTCATTAATGATCATGAGCAGTGTTATTAATGATCATGAGCAGTGTCATTAATGATCATGAGCAGTGTCATTAATGATCATGAGCAGTGTCATTGATGATCATGAGCAGTGTGATTAATGATCATGAGCAGTGTCATTAATGATCATGAGCAGTGTTATTAATGATCATGAGCAGTGTCATTAATGATCATGAGCAGTGTCATTAATGATCATGAGCAGTGTCATTAATGATCATGAGCAGTGTCATTAATGATCATGAGCAGTGTCATTAATGATCATGAGCAGTGTGATTAATGATCTTGAGCAGTGTGATTAATGACCATGAGCAATGTTATTAATGATCATGAGCAGTGTTATTAATGATCATGAGCAGTGTCATTAATGATCATGAGCAGTGTCATTAATGATCATGAGCAGTGTCATTAATGATCATGAGCAGTGTGATTAATGATCATGAGCAATGTTATTAATGATCATGAGCAGTGTCATTAATGATCATGAGCAGTGTCATTAATGATCATGAGCAGTGTGATTAATGACCATGAGCAGTGTCATTAATGATCATGAGCAGTGTGATTAATGATCATGAGCAATGTTATTAATGATCATGAGCAGTGTGATTAATGATCATGAGCAGTGTCATTAATGATCATGAGCAGTGTGATTAATGATCATGAGCAGTGTCATTAATGATCATGAGCAGTGTTATTAATGATCATGAGCAGTGTCATTAATGATCATGAGCAGTGTCATTAATGATCATGAGCAGTGTCATTGATGATCATGAGCAGTGTCATTAATGATCATGAGCAGCAGAACTCGCAGTATCATCTAGACAATGTCGTGTAGTTTGATTTATGATTATTAAAAAGAGACACAATTTCTGTCTAGACGGTCTTATAAAATCTTCTGGAAGGCCTCATTATTTTAAATCCAAACAAAGACTCTTATGAATCACGGGCAGTTTTGAGCAAATTTGAGCAGAAGCAATTGAGACTGAGATACCCGATGCCGCTCAGCAGAACTGCTTTTCCGCTTTAGGCGATAAAATTTTTGGTTCCGGACTGGAATCATTTCCTTGTTTCAATATAAAAAATTAAACTTAGATATTGCGGTGCAGGGTGGGACTGATCCTATTTCCTAATGTCATTAATACTGATAGTAGTTGCTTGCAGTTTTCTGTATTGGGACTTCTTTTATTGGGAATTAGTCGCCGTCAAACCTACTACGCAACATATCGGTAGATTAAATAGCAAATTAACTTGCGTATAGGGGACATAATCTTTTATTGTTCTAGCAGATTGCTGAAGGCAACAGATGCAGTCCCTCTCCCTATATCTCTCCCTGTCCCTCTCCCTGTCTCTCCCTGTCTCTCTCCCTGTCTCTCCCTGTCTCTCTCCCTGTCCCTCTCCCTGTCTCTCCCTGTCCCTCTCCCTGTCTCTCCCTGTCTCTCTCCCTGTCCCTCTCCCTGTCTCTCTCCCTGTCTCTCTCCCTGTCTCTCTCCCTGTCTCTCTCCCTGTCTCTCCCTGTCTCTCTTTGTCTCTCTCCCTGCCTCTCCCTGTCTCTCTTTGTCTCTCTCCCTGCCTCTCCCTGTCTCTCTCTGTCTCTCCCTGCCTCTCCCTGTCTCTCTCCCTGCCTCTCCCTGTCTCTCTCCCTGTCTCTCCCTGTCCCTCTCCCTGTCTCTCTCCCTGTCTCTCTTTGTCTCTCTCCCTGCCTCTCCCTGTCTCTCTTTGTCTCTCTCCCTGCCTCTCCCTGTCTCTCTTTGTCTCTCTCCCTGCCTCTCTCCCTGCCTCTCCCTGTCTCCCTCCCTGCCTCTCCCTGCCTCTCCCTGCCTCTCCCTGTCTCTCTCCCTGCCTCTCCCTGTCTCTCTCCCTGCCTCTCCCTGTCTCTCTCCCTGTCTCTCCCTGCCTCTCCCTGTCTCTCTCCCTGCCTCTCCCTGTCTCTCTCCCTGTCTCTCCCTGTCTCTCTCCCTGTCTCTCCCTGTCTCTCTCCCTGTCCCTCTCCCTGTCTCTCTCCCTGTCTCTCTCTCTGTCTCTCACTGTCTCTCTCCCTGTCTCTCACTGTCTCTCTCTGTCTCTCCCTGCCTCTCCCTGTCTCTCTCCCTGCCTCTCCCTGTCTCTCTCCCTGTCTCTCCCTGTCTCTCTCCCTGTCTCTCCCTGTCTCTCTCCCTGTCCCTCTCCCTGTCTCTCTCCCTGTCTCTCTCTCTGTCTCTCACTGTCTCTCTCCCTGTCTCTCACTGTCTCTCTCCCTGTCTTTCCATGTCTCTCTCCCTGTCTCTCCTCATCTCATTCTCCCACTTTCTCTTATATCCCTGAAAATCGTTCCACCTTTATGAAACTCTCCAACTAAGGCAATACACTAACCGGAATGTGGCCCCTAACAGACCATTGCAAACACTCATAATACCGCAATAAAGAGAGGAAAACTAGAAAAGATGACTCTCTACCTTTTTGAAAAGAATAGAAAAGAGCAGGTAAAAGCAGGTGCTAGTTATTGCTTTGTCACAGAAACTGGAAAAGAGCGAGCGAGTAGAACAGCCTGAAGTGATACAGATCTCAGGGAAGAAGCGGTACGGGGGGAAGGGAAAAGTAAGACACTTGAGGCGTTAGTGTCACAGCCTTGCTTTCATCCAATCAATCAGTATATAGCTATCTAAGTGCGCCAGGTGAAAGGGGGCTTCACGAGCTTTTGAAAACGGGAAATCAAAACTGCAATATTATCATCAGTCTAATAAAACAGCTCTGCTTCAGCAGAGGATTCAGCCTGGCATTTGAGTACTGTTCTCAGTTCTGTGTCAGTTCTCACCCATCCCCTTGTTGTATCTCGAATCTCCGAGATTGCAAATCGTGTCGAGTGTTCTCTTCTTTTCCATGCTCCATCGCGATTGAAATTTTATTCAGACATTTTTAATTGGAAAAATATAATAATTCATTTGGATACTCCGATTCCTATTGCAGAGCCAGTCAGTTTGGAGCAATGACGTCATACCCAGGGGCACGAGGTTTGGACCGTTGAAGGGCCGGCTGTGCAGCACCGCGACTGAGAAGTGCTGGAAGGTGAGCTCAATGCTCTGGTGGCCGTTTATCTGTCTGTCTGTCTGTCTTAGTGTCTGTCTGTCGGTTTGTCTGTCTGTCTGTCTGTCGGTTTGTCTGTCTGTCTGTCTTAGTGTCTTTCTTATTGAGTTTCTGTCTTGGTGTCTGTCTGTCTGTTTGTCTGTCTGTCTTAGTGTCTTTCTTAGTGACTGTCTGTCTTAGTGTCTGTCTTAGTGTCTGTTTGTCTGTCGGTTTGTCTGTCTATCTGTCTTAGTGTCTTTCTTAGTGAGTGTCTGTCTGTCTGTCTGTCTGTCTTAGTGTCTGTGTGTCTGTCTGTCTGCTACAGTCCAGTGCCCTCACCCCGCCGCCGTCCTGCATGCCACAGGTTGTGGCACCTGGCGGAGCCTGTCAATACTGCGACGTGACCTGCCTTAGGCGCAGCAACTGGCTGGGAGCCGTGCGCCAGAGCCCCGACGGGCGGCACAATCTGGCGGTGGCGGAGCACCAGGGCCAGCTGTACTTTTACACGACTGACACCATCGGCAGAGGCTGTGAATTGGTAGCCTGGTATGCGCCAGAGATGCTGCAGCGCATGGAGCTCAAAGGTGAGGCTCAACGCACTTGATGTCAAATGGTACTGCTGCCATTTACAATATTTCAAAACAATACTTTGAGCATGAGATAATGTCGTATAGAGCCTGAAGTGGCCGCTTAACCCCTGAATCTCTACCTTGCTAGCGCGTTTTGACATAGAAATTGATCCAAGTCAGTCGCTAGGGGGTAGTAGCCTAGTGGTCAGAGCGTCCGACTCACGACTTGAAGGTCAGGGGTTTTATTCTGCCGATCCCACTGGAACAATTTGTGTCCTTGAGCAAGACACTTAACTCTGCATTGCTTCAGTTCAACCAGCTGTAAAATGGGTGCCAGCATTAGCTGGGGTCATTCAGGGTGTGTGTGGCGACCCCCCAGTCCTTGGACTGAACAGCCATACGCAGCCTTCAGATGCGCCGCGCAATAGCTGCGGCTGAGCTGTCGGTTGCACATCTGGCCCAATTGGGGCAGGTGTAATCAATTATTATTATTTTGAGTATTATTATTATTATTATTAGTCGCTAAATCAGTTTCATCTTGACCTTTTAGCGCTGGCAACGCCCAGTCCAAAACCGGAAACACCTGCAGCCGCCTTGCCGTTCTCCATTGAGCGCCTGACTCAGCTGACACCAAAACAGCAACAGCAGCAGCAGCAGCAAAACCTGCTGCACCATCATCAGCAGCAGATTCTGCAACACCTGGCTTCAATTGGCTGGTATCCGGGCAGTCGAATTCCTCCTCCGCCGCCGCCGCCTCCACCTCCGTTTCTCAGCTCAGCAGCGGCCGCGGCAGCTTCGATGCTGCGTCACACCCAGCCGCCGCCACCTCCTCCATCGTCGCTGAACCTGCCACCGCCACTGCCGGGCTCTCACCTGTTCCCCGGCTGCACCTCGACAGCTTCTCGCCTGCTCAACCAGCTGCCATCGTCGTTCCTAGCTGCTGCCGCCGCCGCCACAGCCGCCGCCGCAGCCACAGCCGCCGCATCCAAAGCTTCAGCTGGAGCGACATCGACTCCGCCGACTGTGGCCCGACCGCAGGCCACTCGGCCGCCTCTGCAATCGCAACATCACCAGCACCGCCACCTCCAGCAACAGCAGCAGCAGCCGCCTCAGCAGCCTAAGCGCGCGCATCCGCCATCGTCTTCATCATTGTCAGACGACTCAACAGCTCAGCAGTCGCATCAGCAGCCTCAGCAGGCCCCTTATCCGTCCCTGCAGAAGAAAGACGGCAAGATGCAATACGACTGCCACGTCTGTTTGAAGAGTTTCGGCCAGCTGTCCAACCTGAAGGTGCACCTGCGGACGCACACGGGCGAACGGCCGTTCCGTTGCGAACTGTGTGACAAAGGCTTCACTCAGCTGGCGCACCTGCAGAAGCACAACCTGGTGCACACGGGCGAGAAGCCGCACTCGTGCTACGTCTGCCACAAGCGGTTCAGCAGCACCAGCAACCTGAAGACGCACATGCGGCTGCACAGCGGCGAAAAGCCGTTCAACTGCAAGCTGTGCTCAGCAAAGTTCACCCAGTTCGTGCACCTCAAGCTGCACAAGCGGCTGCACACCACCGAGCAGCCGTTTGAGTGTCCGAAGTGCCGCAAAAAATACTCGAACGCCGGCGGTCTGCGGTCGCACTGGCGCACTGGCGGCTGCATCGTTGGATTCGGCGCCGGCTTTGCCGAGGAGCTGGCAGCCATCGTTGGGGGCGGAGACAGCCCGCCTCAGGATGCCGAGGACACCACGACGATGGAGTCGTAGCAGATGGATAGACTGGTTTTCTGGGAGGTCAAATTGTGCCTGTTGTTTACTAGAATTGTTCAGATGTTTTTTCAATTTTTACTAACAAAATTTAACTATGAAATGGCACATCTCAAGCCCGAAACGGCACTTCCTAAACCCGAAATGACACTTCAAAAACCCGAAATGGAACTTCATAGACCCGAAATGGAACTTGATAAACCCGAAATGGAACTTGATAAACCCGAAATGAAACTTGATAAACCCGAAATGGAACTTGATAAACCCGAAATGGAACTTGATAAACCCGAAATGGAACTTGATAAACCCGAAATGAAACTTGATAAACCCGAAATGGAACTTGATAAACCCGAAATGGAACTTGATAAACCCGAAATGGAACTTGATAAACCCGAAATGGAACTTGATAAACCCGAAATGAAACTTGATAAACCCGAAATGGCACTTTTTAAGCCCGAAATGGCACTTCTTAAACCCGAAATGGTTTAAAAACAAAAACCCGAAGTGGCACTTCTTAAACCCGAAATGGCACTTCTCAAATAAAAATGGCACTCTAAGACGTCCAAGGCTGCACTTTATGGAATCGGAAATCGGTTAAAATTGAACAAATCGATAACTCACCTTTTCAAACCCGTGAAATCTAACCTGAAATCGGAAAATTAAAGCACCTGATACCGCCTTGATTCCTCAACTACTTCAATGTTTTTTATCGCACCTGGCGACTGATGAGAGTGCACGCAAACTTGTTTTATTGTGAGGTACATACAGCGCGTCACGCTTCTACTTCGCTGAATATTATATCGCCAGCGGCGCCAAGCAAAATGCCTATGCATGATTCCGAAATTCGATTTGCATAAATTTATTAATAGTTAGAAATTTTTGTTTCCATCTTTTAAAAAAAGCGAATCGTATTTTACTTTTTTCTCTGATGTCATTTTTTAAGCAGTGTACACACAGCCGCCTTACGTGTTTTTGTAATCGATGAAAATATTTTATCTTTGCCGTTCTGAGCGGTTTCGGAGTGCGCAGATGTGGCTATTAATAACTTTGTAACTTTATCTTAGCGGCTAATTATAATTGGGCCTAAATTTAACTATTCATTTGATCCAATATAATTACAACAATTAGCCATTCACTTAAAACACCTGCTAGACGCTTAATTGACCATATTACCTGCTTGAGATCGTATCTATAATTAAGAAATCGGCTGTTGATAAACACGCCGCTATCAGCTACCAAATATGGAAGTCGGAATTGACAATTTGAGCATCATTAACACAAGAGCATCTTGCAGGTGTTTACTGCTGCTGTTTAATTAACATTTTTTGTTTGTTTTAACCGACGAATGGGACTCGAGTTGATGTCGATCGAGTCCCCGATTTCCTCATAGCGTCATTCCTTTAAAGCCCTCATTGTTTTCACCTGCCTTTGCTTTGGTTTTTAATTAGTCAATTCAGCTTTTCTCTGTCTTTAATAATTGAAATTCAATTGCTTTTTTGCAAGCCCTTCTTTTAACAAGGCAAGAAAACTTTACCTTGCTGTACTTTACTGTAACTTACAAATGGTATGCGTTTGATATTGAATAATCTGCAATGCTCTGAAGAGCGAGTACTAAATAAGGTTGTACTTGTTGCACCAGTAATATCTAAATTCTACCATATAAGAGAAATACGTCCAAAGAAAAGACGAAAAAGGCTTTGAGATTTTTTTCTGCCATAAAGCGATCTATATATAAGCTTGCCTAGATTGTAAATATGCTGAAAATTAACCTGCCAGTTTAATGGAGTGTTGCTAATAAATTTCACTTATTGCAAAATTGTTAGTCTTTTTATTAAATCCCTTAATGCATGGTTTCTTAAAGACTGATTGATTTTCATAGGGTAGGTAAAACTCCGGGACGATTTATTGACAGGTGAGAGACTCAGGGGCGATTTGATGACAGATGAGAGACTCAGGGGGGCGATTTGAAGACAGGTGAGAGACTCAGGGGCGATTTATTGACAGGTGAGAGACTCAGGGGCGATTTGATGACAGGTGAGAGACTCAGGGGTGATTTGATGACAGGTGGGAGACTCAGGGGTGATTTGATGACAGGTGAGAGACTCAGGGGTGATTTGATGACAGGTGAGAGACTCAGGGGTGATTTGATGACAGGTGAGAGACTCAGGGGTGATTTGATGACAGGTGAGAGACTCAGGGGTGATTTGATGACAGGTGATAGACTCAGGGGTGATTTGATGACAGGTGAGAGACTCAGGGGTGACTTGATGACGGGTGAGAGACTCAGGGGCGACTTGATGACGGGTGAGAGACTCAGGGGCGACTTGATGACGGGTGAGAGACTCAGGGGTGATTTGATGACGGGTGAGAGACTCAGGGGCGATAGCATACGAGTCGTAAATGAATCTGTGAAGGAAATTTAAAGCTAGAGGCAAAAGCACTGGACACTATACAAACTCAAGGTTGGTTTCTGTTAATCTACAGCAGGTGCATTTCTTTACTCAAGTTCTGCGTTTAAAAAATCTCCACGCTTCGGTGCTTCCATAGATTGGGAGATTGTGTCAGACCAGCCAGCCTGACCCTGTTAAACTGATCAATGCAAAACATATTGCTCTCTGAGAGTCCAGGCACCTCTCTATAACCTTTCTTCCCGTCTCATTCCCATCACTCCCATCTCCCTCTCACCGCCGTCTCCCATCTCCCTCTCACCGCCGTCTCCCATCTCCCTCTCACCGCCGTCTCCCATCTCCCTCTCACCGCCGTCTCCCATCTCCCTCTCACCGCCGTCTCCCATCTCCCTCTCACCGCCGTCTCCCATCTCCCTCTCACCGCCGTCTCCCATCTCCCTCTCACCGCCGTCTCCCATCTCCCTCTCACCGCCGTCTCCCATCTCCCTCTCACCGCCGTCTCCCATCTCCCTCACACAGCCGTCTCCCATCTCCCTCTCACCGCCGTCTCCCATCTCCCTCTCACCGCCGTCTCCCATCTCCCTCTCACCGGCGTCTCCCATCTCCCTCTCACCGCCGTCTCCCATCTCCCTCTCACCGCCGTCTCCCATCTCCCTCACACAGCCGTCTCCCATCTCCCTCACACAGCCGTCTCCCATCTCCCTCACACAGCCGTCTCCCATCTCCCTCTCACCGCCGTCTCCCATCTCCCTCACACAGCCGTCTCCCATCTCCCTCACACAGCCGTCTCCCATCTCCCTCACACAGCCGTCTCCCATCTCCCTCTCACCGCCGTCTCCCATCTCCCTCACACAGCCGTCTCCCATCTCCCTCACACAGCCGTCTCCCATCTCCCTCTCACCGCCGTCTCCCATCTCCCTCACACAGCCGTCTCCCATCTCCCTCTCACCGCCGTCTCCCATCTCCCTCTCACCGCCGTCTCCCATCTCCCTCTCACCGGCGTCTCCCATCTCCCTCTCACCGCCGTCTCCCATCTCCCTCTCACCGCCGTCTCCCATCTCCCTCACACAGCCGTCTCCCATCTCCCTCTCACCGCCGTCTCCCATCTCCCTCACACAGCCGTCTCCCATCTCCCTCTCACCGCCGTCTCCCATCTCCCTCACACAGCCGTCTCCCATCTCCCTCACACAGCCGTCTCCCATCTCCCTCTCACCGCCGTCTCCCATCTCCCTCACACAGCCGTCTCCCATCTCCCTCTCACCGCCGTCTCCCATCTCCCTCTCACCGCCGTCTCCCATCTCCCTCTCACCGCCGTCTCCCATCTCCCTCTCACCGCCGTCTCCCATCTCCCTCTCACCCGTCTCCTATCTCCCACTCTACCTTTCTTTTCCTCTTTTTCTCTCCCACCAGACTAGCACGATGGAGATCACTACTAGCTAATCAAGTTATACACATAAAGCAGCTTCAATCTATCCAGCAATTGAGAGCAGAAAAAGTGGCAATTCATTTTTCCCCACTTATTTCTACTCCTAACAGTTCAGTCAAGTCCCCAGGAACTCAGGATGAAGACGCCGGACACCCCCTCCCACCAAACGAGATCTCAGAAAGAGCTCCAGCGCGGTGCCGCAGACAACTCAAAACACTTTTTCATAAGCCCGTTGTTGTTAACTGGCATTGTGCACCAAGCCCTGTTTTTTCGGAAGCCGATGCAGTCTGTCCCTTGCTCCTTTTTGTGTAGAGACTGTGGGGTATTTAAGGGGAATTTTCGGTTGTACCGCCCACCAGAAGAGCATTCTAAAAGGAGATTTTAGCTTCATCGCTCAGAGATCAGAGAATGTGTATAAGAATTGCCATTCTTACCATCGCTTCCGCCTGCTGCTCTGCACCTGCAACCACATTGATTGTCAGTCGCTCCTCCCATGCAGACCGACGCGGCCTTTGTAATGGGCGCGGCTTCTCAAATTCATTTTTTCACCACTTCCGCGTGCTTCGCTTTGAACATGAAATTAAGCAATATTTTCTTGCCTGCAACCAACTCTCATGCCTCATGGTTTAACAGTGATCTGTTATAGAGTAATGAAATGGCGCTTAAAGACTGATAAAATAGGCTGATAGCATCTTAGACTGATAAAATGGCGCTTATAGACTGATAAAATGGCGCTTATAGACTGATAAAATGGCGCTTATAGACTGATAAAATGGCGCTTATAGACTGATGAAATGGCGCTTATAGAATGATGAAATGGCGCTTATAGAATGATGAAATGGCGCTTATAGAATAATGAACTGCCGACTCTAGAATGATGAAATGGCGCTTATAGAATGATGAAATGGCGCTTATAGAATGATGAAATGGCGCTTATAGAATAATGAACTGCCGACTATAGAATGATGAAATGGCGCTTATAGAATGATGAAATGGCGCTTATAGAATGATGAAATGGCGCTTATAGAATGATGAAATGGCGCTTATAGAATAATGAACTGCCGACTATAGAATGATGAAATGGCGCTTAAAGAGTGATGAAATGGCGTTTATATAATTATGAAATGGTGCTTATAGCCCCCAATGAAGTCACTCGCTACATCACTGTATACCGCAGCTGCCACAAGTCATGAGCTGCCCATTTGAGAAAAAGGCGATGTGTCTGTCTGAGTTATAAGTATAATTCCAATGTTCTGTATTTAGCACCTGTGTCACCGTACCCGTACGGTAAGGTTAGAAGAGACGGGCAGCCCGCCAACAGGTAAAAAGCCTATAACTGCTCACAATAAAAAGCGCCATACTGGCCACTGGGAGAGACTGAAAAACTCGAGCAGCTCTAAATGCAGACAAGAAGTTAAAGCAGTGAAACACAGTCTCTACTCGCAGCTAAGCTCTCGAGAGATTCCTAGAAAAGAGAAAGGCTAGCTAGAATGGCCTATATGCTACAGACTGATGCAGCGCCGGTCTATGAGTAAAGCAGAGCAGAGTCGAGAGAACGAGGGAGAGACAGAGATCTGCTCAAGAGATAACAGTCTGGCTAACCGTTTCAGCGATTTTAAGCTGCATAATCGAAGAGAGAGAGAGAGAGAGAGAGAGAGAGAAAAGAGACAAGTGGTGCCCGCCCATTATATTTAATTATCCCGTATTGCGGTCCTCGGTCTCTGTGTCTCTTTTTGGCGCCTAAGCGTCTTACTCGGGCTGAGCATCGAATTGGTCAGACAGATGCATGGAGTTCGCTTCATAAATGAAATTCCAGGTAATGAATAACGACAACTGATGCAGTTTAGAAACAATAGGGGCCAATTGCTGCAGTGGCCTGGCTGGAAACTCAAAGCAGAGAAAGTGTGCTCAGCCCGAGTTCAGGCAGAGGTATGCGAACAATTGCGATGCCAAATAAGAGTTCGTTTCTAATTGTAGAGGAATGATTTATGGCTGATGTAAACTGCCGTACGGCAGTGTTGAGTCCATGTTGACCATAGTTGTCTCGTATGCCCAACAGACATCAGCCACACAATCTGACACAGATATTGGCCTCACCATCTGACCCACACATTGGCCTCATCATCTGACCCACACATTCGCCCCAGCCATCTGACCCACACATTCGCCCCAGCCATCTGACACAGACATTCGCCCCAGCCATCTGACCCACACATTCGCCCCAGCCATCTGACCCACACATTCGCCCCAGCCATCTGACCCACACATTCGCCCCAGCCATCTGACACAGACATTCGCCCCAGCCATCTGACCCACACATTCGCCCCAGCCATCTGACCCACACATTCGCCCCAGCCATCTGACCCACACATTCGCCCCAGCCATCTGACCCACACATTCGCCCCAGCCATCTGACACAGACATTCGCCCCAGCCATCTGACACAGACATTCGCCCCAGCCATCTGACACAGACATTCGCCCCAGCCATCTGACACAGACATTCGCCCCAGCCATCTGACCCACACATTCGCCCCAGCCATCTGACCCACACATTCGCCCCAGCCATCTGACCCACACATTCGCCCCAGCCATCTGACACAGACATTCGCCCCAGCCATCTGACCCACACATTCGCCCCAGCCATCTGACCCACACATTCGCCCCAGCCATCTGACCCACACATTCGCCCCAGCCATCTGATACAGACATTCGCCCCAGCCATCTGACACAGACATTGGCCCCAGCCATCTGACACAGACATTGGCCCCAGCCATCTGACACAGACATTAGCCCCAGCCATCTGACACAGACATTAGCCCCAGCCATCTGACACAGACATTAGCCCCAGCAATCAGTCACAGACATTGGCCTCACCATCTGACCCACACATTCGCCCCAGCCATCTGACACAGACATTCGCCCCAGCCATCTGACACAGACATTCGCCTCAGCCATCTGACACAGACATTCGCCCCAGACATCTGACACAGACATTAGCCCCAGCCATCTGACACAGACATTCGCCCCAGCCATCTGACACAGACATTAGCCCCAGCCATCAGTCACAGACATTGGCCTCACCATCTGACCCACACATTCGCCCCAGCCATCTGACACAGACATTCGCCCCAGCCATCTGACCCACACATTCGCCCCAGCCATCTGACACAGACATTCGCCCCAGCCATCTGACACAGACATTCGCCCCAGCCATCTGACACAGACATTAGCCCCAGCCATCTGACACAGACATTCGTCCCAGCCATCTGACACTGACATTGGCCCCAGCCATCAGTCACAGACATTGGCCTCACCATCTGACCCACACATTCGCCCCAGCCATCTGACACAGACATTAGCCTCAGCCATCTGGCACAGACATTAGCCCCAGCCATCTGACACAGACATTGGCCTCACCATCTGACCCACACATTCGCTCCAGCCATCTGACCCACACATTCACCCCAGCCATCTGACCCACACATTCGCCCCAGCCATCTGACACAGACATTCGCCCCAGCCATCTGACACAGACATTAGCCCCAGCCATCTGACACAGACATTCGTCCCAGCCATCTGACACTGACATTGGCCCCAGCCATCAGTCACAGACATTGGCCTCACCATCTGACCCACACATTCGTCCCAGCCATCTGACACTGACATTGGCCCCAGCCATCAGTCACAGACATTGGCCTCACCATCTGACCCACACATTCGCCCCAGCCATCTGACACAGACATTAGCCCCAGCCATCTGACAGACATTCGCCCCAGCCATCAGTCACAACCATCAGACATTGACCATCTGACTTCTGACACAGACAGGGGTCAGTCAGACGCAGAGGAGAACTAACAGAAAGAAACCCAGCAACAACTCGGGAAAAATGCATGCAGCGAATTCCAAATTTTGCAGCAGAGGGTTGAGTGGTTGAGTTGCAGGGCTGTTGAGACGACACGAGCAGCTCAATACCCAGCCACTTCCGCCAAAGCGAATCGAGGGGAAGCGAAAGAAGAGGCGGTTTTTTGTCCACTAATTGGGTTTGAAGGGGTGGCAGAGGGGCTCCGCTGACCACCATGCGAGGTTGGGCGCCTCATTACCAGACTGAGACAATTAAAAATATGAGCATAGCTCTGACATTCGAATAGCTGTGTAGTGAATGAGTATAAAGGTGACGCTTGCGCACTGATCGTAAAGTGGGATTTCCTTGGATTTCTTTCTTGGAGCCTTCTGTATCCGGCTGTTCTCTCCCTCCCCACCCTGAGGGCACATCTTGCTGACACAATAAGTCTACAATCTCTAGAGAATTCCCTCATGATTACTCACTAGAAAAACTAGGGCTTGGCTTACGTGTAGAGATCATATTGTGTATTGTTTTTCGTTTGAACGACCTACAGTAGCTATAGCTTTCACAAATGGAATGCTGAAATATTGGAGACGGTGCAATTTTTGATAAGAGTGAGTGAGAGCGAGTGAGGGAAGGGAGTGAGATGAGATAAAGAAGAGTGAGAGATGAGAGTGAGAAGAGATTGAAGTGAGAGAAGAGTGAGAGTGAGAGAAGAGAGTGAGACGCCAGTGAGAAGAGAGAGTGAGAATGAGAGAAGAGAGTGAGAGTGGGAGAAGAGAGTGAGACGCCAGTGAGAAGAGAGTGACAGTGAGAGAGGAGAGTGAGATGAGAGTGTGGTGAGAGTGTGAAGACTGAGAAGACAGCGAAGATGGAGAGCGGTGATGAGGCTGGACTGCTCACACCAGGGGCAGTGGTGTGACAGCAGCAGCCTAAACCCCGGAGGCCAGAGCCAGTCAAACACAGTGTGACACTCAGGCTGCAATTCAGTAAACAACTTGAAGTGCGCCGTTGCACCTGCGGCTTCGGAGGAATAAGGTAGCTCCATATAAATCCTCCCTTATACAATCCGATCAATCTACTAGGCTGCCACTGCGAGCAGCAGAGGCTGGGAGGATTCATCAATCACAGGGAAAGAAGCGATCCACCGCCAGTGCTGAGTTGAGCCGCCGCGTCAGAGAAATTATCACGAGAATGGGGGAAAATGGAGGAGGGAAGGGGGGATGGATACACGCCCAGTTTGATGGCTTTTTGACAAGTTTAGACGCCTTTCAATTTTTTGATTTGCCGAGAAACGGAGGGGCCTCCGGCACCTTTCATTCACTTCCGAGAGAACAGAGGAGAGAAGGGGAGAGAGGTAGGAGGCAGCGGAGAAAGAGAAGGAGAGGAAAAACGAGATCCGGGGGTTTTCACCTTCACCTCTTTTGCTGCCTCCAGTTGCGGGTAAAGCGAAGTCAAGGAGGCCGTGAACAGAGAATCTGGATTGCCCAAACTCGTTTCCCAAACTGTGACTCTGATAAGAGAAGCTTTCCATTCACATCGTTCCACAACTGCGCCCATCCGCTGACTCCTGAGCACACAAGCGCGCCAATACAGCGGCCCATTTGACTGTCCAATCGTCAGCCGTGAATCGCACGACAACCCGCGCACGGAGGTTGTGTGAGAGCTAAATCAATGAAATATTCTTGACATGCAGCACTTATCGTGCATGGACAATACGCCATCTCTCCTAGAAGTCTAATTTCTAAACCTGCAGGGTCAGCCAACTCCGGCCGGCGAAGCCTCTGTCTATCCGACCCTCGGGTTCTTTGAAACTTCACAATAGCAATCCGGCCGGCTTAAGGTTTGTGTTTCTTATCTCAGCTCTCTCCCCTCCTCTTCCCTCTCTCCTCTCTCCCCTCCTCTCCCCACTCTCCTCCCCTTTTCTCCCCACTCTTCTCTCTCCACTCCTCTCCCCACTCTCCTCTCTCCCCTCTTCTCCTCACTCTTCTCTCTCCCCTCCTCTCCCCACTCTCCTCTCTCCCCTCCTCTCCCCACTCTCCTCTCTCCCCACTGTTCTCTCTCCCCACTCTCCTCTCTCCCCTCTTCTCCCCACTGTTCTCTCTCCCCACTCTCCTCTCTTCCCTCTTCTCCCCACTGTTCTCTCTCCCCACTCTCCTCTCTCCCCTCATCTCCCCACTCTCCTCTCTCCCCTTCTCTCCCCACTCTTCTCTCACCCCTCCTCTCCCCACTCTCCTCTCTCCCCTCATTTCCCCACTCTCCTCTCTCCCCTCCTTTCCCCACTCTCCTCTCCCTTCCTCTCCCCACTCTCCTCTCCCCTCCTTTCCCCACTCTCCCCACTCTCCTCTCTCCCCTCCTCTCCCCACTCTCCCCTCTCCCCTCCTTTCCCCACTCTCCTCTCTCCCCTCCTTTCCCCACTCTCCTCTCTCCCCTCCTTTCCCCACTCTCCTCTCTTCCCTCCTTTCCCCACTCTCCCCACTCTCCTCTCACCCCTCCTCTCCCCACTCTCCTCTCTCCCCTCCTTTCCCCACTCTCCTCTCTCCCTCCTCTCCCCACTCTCCCCTCCTCTCCCCACTCTCCTCTCTCCCCTCCTCTCCCCACTCTCCTCTCTCCCTCCTCTCCCCACTCTCCCCTCCTCTCCCCACTCTCCTCTCTCCCCTCCTCTCCCCACTCTCCTCTCTCCCCTCATCTCCACTCACCTCCTCCTTCTCTCCTCTTTCCCCTATTTCCTCTCTCCCCTCCCCTCCTCTCCAGATTCTTCTGCAAAGCGTCCTTGGGCCAAAACCGGAAGCGGAATCCGATGCGGGCAAAAGTGTGCCGGGCCAGTTGACAGCCGCATTGGAAAGGAATCCATTCAGAAGAATCCAGTGGAGTAAAAAAGTGAACGAAGAATGAATGATTGAATGAAAGAAAGAAAGGAACAACAGCCCTGCCCCACCCTGCAAGGTGGCGAATGAAGTGAACTCTCAACAAAATTTCCTGTGTCGATGGAAAGCCATGAAGCAGCGAAAAGACCAAACCAGTTTCCATTATCCACACAACCGCGCACAAAACGGTGCATTGAGGCGCTGGATTTCAGATTTGACACGGCAGCCTTTGTGTGGCTCAGTTTGAGGGAACTTGACTGGCTCACTAGCTGTCACACTTTTTCTGAACAAAACATTCACGACATTTTCTACAACTCGCAAGAAATGCATTTAAGAGTAAAAAATATTTTTAGTATAGGTACATGACGGAGTTGTCAGCCCGTATAAACAGCATAAATGATTTTATTTAAATAGTTCATTTCTTTTGGGTTCAGGGCTCTGTCAGTCAGTGGGTGTTTCTGGGATCTGTCAGTCAGTGAGTGTTTCAGGGATCTGTCAATCAGTGGGTGTTTCTGGGATCTGTCAGTCATTGGGTGTTTCAGGGATCTGTCAGTCAGTGGGTGTTTCTGGGATCTGTCAGTCAGTGGGTGTTTCTGGGATCTGTCAGTCAGTGGGTGTGTTCAAGGATCTGTCAGTCAGTGGGTGTGTTCAAGGATCTGTCAGTCATTGGGTGTTTCTGGGATCTGTCAGTCATTGGGTGTTTCAGGGATCTGTCAGTCAGTGGGTGTGTTCAAGGATCTGTCAGTCATTGGGTGTTTCTGGGATCTGTCAGTCATTGGGTGTTTCAGGGATCTGTCAGTCATTGGGTGTTTCAGGGATCTGTCAGTCAGTGGGTGTTTCAGGGATCTGTCAGTCATTGGGTGTTTCTGGGATCTGTCAGTCAGTGGGTGTGTTCAAGGATCTGTCAGTCAGTGGGTGTTTCAGGGATCTGTCAGTCAGTGGGTATTTCAGGGATCTGTCAGTCATTGGGTGTTTCTGGGATCTGTCAGTCAGTGGGTGTGTTCAAGGATCTGTCAGTCAGTGGGTGTTTCAGGGATCTGTCAGTCAGTGGGTGTTTCAGGGATCTGTCAGTCATTGGGTGTTTCTGGGATCTGTCAGTCAGTGGGTGTGTTCAAGGATCTGTCAGTCAGTGGGTGTGTTCAAGGATCTGTCAGTCAGTGGGTGTGTTCAAGGATCTGTCAGTCAGTGGGTGTTTCAGGATCTGTCAGTCATTGGGTGTTTCAGGGTTCTGTCAGTAATTTGGACACAGGCATACTGGTTTTAGGGTTCTGTGTCTAGAAGCAACAATAATAAGTAACAGGTGTTGGTCTCCTAATAAAACAAAATTCAGCGCATACGAGCTGTAAATTAGAGTACATGGACTCAAACTAAACCAACAGAAACGAAAAATGAGCAGCAGTCAGTTTTACAAGCAATCTGGGTGGTCAAAAATTGAAAAAGAGCTCGAGTCTTGGATAGATAGATTATAGTAGAATTCACTCGATTTGGAAACACAGAAGATCAGCTGCACATAGTTTGAAATCGACTTTATTAAGGTCATATATTTCTGCTTAGCAATAATTGGGCAGACTAGATAGACCCAGATTCTGGACAGACACAGGAAAAGATGAAGGAGAAAGGGGAAGTTATGGAATTTATAGTTGTTAAACGTTGGTCAGCTGTGGGGGAAGTTAGTTTGTCTATTCTCATCTAGTAAAGGGAGAGCGGGAGATGTCTCATACTCTCAGACCAACGACTACTCAGGTGGTCTCAGGGACCACCCGTGACAGAACGCAGTGCCGGCAGCTTGGCCAGGCAAATTTTTGCTTCTTGCTTTGCGGCAATCAAGTGAAGGTGAAACTTGTAAAATCTGTTCTTCGAAGTATTTCGCTGCGTCCAACAGGGTTCACAGGCCGCCGAAACCTTCCAAACGTCTCTTTCAAAAAATCCGATGGCGCTAAAATCAGTATCGATGGGCGCCAAAATCAGTATCGATGGGCGCCAAAATCAGTATCGATGGGCGCCAAAATCAGTATCGATGGGCGCCAAAATCAATACCAATGGCGCCAAAATCAATACCAATGGCGCCAAAATCAGTATCGATGGGCGCCAAAATCAGTATCGATGGGCGCCAAAATCAATACCAATGGCGCCAAAATCAGTATCGATGGGCGCCAAAATCAATACCAATGGCGCCAAAATCAATATCGATTTTGATTTTCAATGGCACCGATGGAGGCGGTAGTCAAGGCTCTAAATTAACTTTCAGACAAATCCCAAAGTACATGTACCAACCCCTAAGACTTATGATATTATTTAAATACGCTTCTAATTAGTCATACTGCTCAATCCAACAATGCAGCGCCCCAGGGGGTTTAATTAAAAAGCTGTTCTGACTACAAGACAAGTGAGAAGGCCCAGGTGCAAGTCACACTTGAATCGAGAGCTAAGGGAGAAAAATCTTTGAAGGAGACGACCCTATTCAATTAACAGTTGCCCCGAGTGGGTCATGATTGAAAATGAGATCGAGACGGCAAACTGTCCGCAACAGCCTACTGTTAGTAGAGAATATTATTATAGAATGTTTCATACACCCTGAAACTTAGGGGCCAGAGGAATGGGCCCCAAGCCCCACTACGACTAAACCAAAGTGTTTCTTAGAAAATCAAGATAACAATCAATAAAACACACTAAATTAGGCGATTACTCTTTTCAAGTAGTAGTATCGAACGCATATATGACTACTAATCCGGTTAGTAAGTAGAAAAAACGTCGATATGCTTAGATGTAAATATTGTACATGGTAGATAAACAGCTTTATTATAAATAATTTGCTTATAATTCATAAACAAGTGTAGACGTGAAAATATTCAGGCTCTAGCAGCAACTCCATTATACACATGCACTATGCAGACTCCGCAATATTTGATTGCACACTAGAAAACTATTAAAAAATAGATTTGTCTCTATAACCACAGGTGTGTGAAACAAGAAAACCTGCATTAACACAGGTGTGTGACCCATAAATACCCACATAAACACAGGTACACAAAGGCAAAAGTGCTTTAAATCTAATCAACAAGCACTGAAAAGCAATACGAAAAAGCTGATTAACAATATAATAATATAATTAATACTTTTGAGGATGCAATGCATTACCAACGTATTAAATGGTCCAGATTACAGTTTTAAAAATATAATAATCTTCATTGCTTAATCATTAAAAATCAAGCTCTGCTTAGGCGATAAATACAGCGAATAAGCAACCAGAAAAATGTAGAAAAAGATTGAATTCAACACAGGGCAACCAGCCAGAGGCAACGGCGACCCCAGTAAGCAGCAGCAGATGGAAAGTAGCTTTGATTTACGAAACAGAGAAAAATATTTTGATGATAATAAATTAAAAAACTGCGGCTAGTCTAGATAAATCCAAGCTCTATCCATTCAGTGACGTAATAATAAGCAGATCTATAATTTTAGAGCTGTAATCATAGCATGAGATTTGATTGATTGCACTGCGAAATATGGGATCTGAGAGGCTGGCCCAGCAACTGAGGATCTGGGAGGCTGGCCCAGCAACTGAGGATCTGGGAGGCTGGCCCAGCAACTGAGGATCTGAGAGGCTGGCCCAGCAACTGAGGATCTGGGAGGCTGGCCCAGATACTGAGGATCTGGGAGGCTGGCCCAGCTACTGAGGATCTGGGAGGCTGGCCCAGCTACTGAGGATCTGGGAGGCTGGCCCAGATAATGAGGATCTGGGAGGCTGGCCCAGCAACAGAGGATCTGGGAGGCTCGCCTAGAAACTGAGGATCTGGGAGGCTGGCCCAGCTACTGAGGATCTGGGAGGCTGGCCCAGCTACTGAGGATCTGGGAGGCTGGCCCAGCTACTGAGGATCTGGGAGGCTGGCACAGCTACTGAGGATCTGGGAGGCTGGCACAGCTACTGAGGATCTGGGAGGCTGGCCCAGCTAAGGATCTGGGAGGCTAGCCCAGCAACTGAGGATCTGGGAGGCTGGCCCAGCTAAGGATCTGGGAGGCTGGTCCAGCTACTGAGAATCTGGGAGGCTGGCCCAGCTACTGAGGATCTGGGAGGCTGGCCCAGCTACTGAGGATCTGGGAGGCTGGCACAGCTACTGAGGATCTGGGAGGCTGGCCCAGATACTGAGGATCTGGGAGGCTGGCCCAGCTAAGGATCTGGGAGGCTAGCCCAGCAACTGAGGATCTGGGAGGCTGGCACAGCTACTGAGGATCTGGGAGGCTGGCCCAGCAACTGAGGATCTGGGAGGCTGGCCCAGCTACTGAGAATCTGGGAGGCTGGCCCAGCTACTGAGAATCTGGGAGGCTGGCCCAGCTACTGAGAATCTGGGAGGCTGGCCCAGATACTGAGGATCTGGGAGGCTGGCCCAGCTAAGGATCTGGGAGGCTAGCCCAGCAACTGAGGATCTGGGAGGCTGGCCCAGCTACTGAGAATCTGGGAGGCTGGTCCAGCTACTGAGAATCTGGGAGGCTGGCCCAGCTACTGAGGATCTGGGAGGCTGGCCCAGCTACTGAGGATCTGGGAGGCTGGCCCAGATACTGAGGATCTGGGAGGCTGGCCCAGCTAAGGATCTGGGAGGCTGGCCCAGCTACTGAGGATCTGGGAGGCTGGCCCAGATACTGAGGATCTGGGAGGCTGGCCCAGCTAAGGATCTGGGAGGCTAGCCCAGCAACTGAGGATCTGGGAGGCTGGCACAGCTACTGAGGATCTGGGAGGCTGGCCCAGCTACTGAGGATCTGGGAGGCTGGCCCAGATACTGAGGATCTGGGAGGCTGGCCCAGCTACTGAGAATCTGGGAGGCTGGCCCAGCTACTGAGGATCTGGGAGGCTGGCCCAGATACTGAGGATCTGGGAGGCTGGCCCAGCTAAGGATCTGGGAGGCTAGCCCAGCTACTGAGGATCTGGGAGGCTGGCACAGCTACTGAGGATCTGGGAGGCTGGCCCAGCTACTGAGGATCTGGGAGGCTGGCCCAGCTACTGAGGATCTGGGAGGCTGGCCCAGATACTGAGGATCTGGGAGGCTGGCCCAGCTACTGAGAATCTGGGAGGCTGGCCCAGCTACTGAGAATCTGGGAGGCTGGCCCAGCTACTGAGAATCTGGGAGGCTGGCCCAGCTACTGAGGATCTGGGAGGCTGGCCCAGATACTGAGGATCTGGGAGGCTGGCCCAGCTAAGGATCTGGGAGGCTAGCCCAGCAACTGAGGATCTGGGAGGCTGGCCCAGCTACTGAGAATCTGGGAGGCTGGTCCAGCTACTGAGAATCTGGGAGGCTGGCCCAGCTACTGAGGATCTGGGAGGCTGGCCCAGCTACTGAGGATCTGGGAGGCTGGCCCAGATACTGAGGATCTGGGAGGCTGGCCCAGCTAAGGATCTGGGAGGCTGGCCCAGCTACTGAGGATCTGGGAGGCTGGCCCAGATACTGAGGATCTGGGAGGCTGGCCCAGCTAAGGATCTGGGAGGCTAGCCCAGCAACTGAGGATCTGGGAGGCTGGCACAGCTACTGAGGATCTGGGAGGCTGGCCCAGCTACTGAGGATCTGGGAGGCTGGCCCAGATACTGAGGATCTGGGAGGCTGGCCCAGCTAAGGATCTGGGAGGCTGGCCCAGCTACTGAGGATCTGGGAGGCTGGCCCAGATACTGAGGATCTGGGAGGCTGGCCCAGCTAAGGATCTGGGAGGCTAGCCCAGCTACTGAGGATCTGGGAGGCTGGCACAGCTACTGAGGATCTGGGAGGCTGGCCCAGCTACTGAGGATCTGGGAGGCTGGCCCAGCTACTGAGGATCTGGGAGGCTGGCCCAGATACTGAGGATCTGGGAGGCTGGCCCAGCTAAGGATCTGGGAGGCTGGCCCAGCTACTGAGAATCTGGGAGGCTGGCCCAGCTACTGAGAATCTGGGAGGCTGGCCCAGCTACTGAGAATCTGGGAGGCTGGCCCAGCTACTGAGAATCTGGGAGGCTGGCCCAGCTACTGAGGATCTGGGAGGCTGGCCCAGCTACTGAGGATCTGGGAGGCTGGCACAGCTACTGAGGATCTGGGAGGCTGGCCCAGCTACTGAGGATCTGGGAGGCTGGCCCAGCTACTGAGGATCTGGGAGGCTGGCACAGCTAATGAGGATCTGGGAGGCTGGCCCAGATACTGAGGATCTGGGAGGCTGGCCCAGCTAAGGATCTGGGAGGCTAGCCCAGCAACTGAGGATCTGGGAGGCTGGCCCAGCTACTGAGGATCTGGGAGGCTGGCCCAGCTACTGAGGATCTGGGAGGCTCGCCTAGCAACTGAGGATCTGGGAGGCTGGCCCAGCTACTGAGGATCTGGGAGGCTGGCACAGCTACTGAGGATCTGGGAGGCTGGCCCAGCTACTGAGGATCTGGGAGGCTGGCCCAGCTAAGGATCTGGGAGGCTGGCCCAGCAACTGAGGATCTGGGAGGCTCGCCTAGCAACTGAGGATCTGGGGGAGGCTGGCAACTGAGGATCTGGGAGGGTGGCAACTAAGGAAATTTTAAAGGCCAGCAACCCAAGTCACCCCAAGCGCAGGCACAGCCAAGCAGAAATGACAAGTGCCTATACTGCAGCCTCCTGCTGCTCCTGCACCTGCTGCTGCCGGGCAAGCTTACGCAGATTAAACAATCGAAACTGCTTCTGATGCTCGCGCTCGAAGTCGGCAGCGGACAGCTGCAGCTTCAGCGCGGCCGGCAGCAGCACAGCAGCCTGAGTGGCGGAGGCCGGCAGGCGGCGCAGGCTGTCCAGGGTGTCTTCGAATGAGCGCAGGCGACGGCGTTGAGCAGAGGAGCCGAGCACGGCGGTGACCAGGGCGATTGCGACGCGAAAGACTACTTTCACACCTGGGTTGGGATCGGTTTGGGGATAAACTGATGACAATTAATAAATATTGAAACATAATGGTGCTGCGGCTAGCTTTAGGATTAACATTAACACTTATGGGAATAAAACCATGAGTAGGGTTTAATGCTGATGGGGATAAACACTGAGTGGGGATTAACAGTAAACACTGATGGGGATTGAGCTACTCACCCTCGCAGAAGTAGACATCCCAGACTCGTAGCAGAGTAGGCCACGGCAGAGTTCTCACGTACAGGCACATGAACCAATCAACCATAAAGTGCAACGGTTCAACTTTATACTTGACCAAATGCTTGTAAATTGGTTGATTTAATCGCTTTAACAGTCCGTACAATATCTGGCCGTCGACTTGTACAGCGTCTAGACCCGGTCGGAAATAGCCGCGCATGTACTTATCAAACAGGATGTACACCGTGTAGAAGGTGTCAGATTCGGGCATGTGCAATAGGAGGGCGCCAGCCAGAGGCGCCATTGCCTGACAATAACCAACATCGGGAAAAGCGCCAGCGTAGGCGCGAAGTACGCGACGCAAGGCTTGCTGACCGTGACCGTCTGGCTGCATGAACAGCTCGTGATGGGGAAATTGACGTTCTAGATCGCGCTCGATTTCGTCGGCCGTCTAAATCAATTTTAATTGGCTAGCTTTAATTGGGGCAAGCGTACCAAGGCCCATCACCCAAAGAGCTTAAATTGAGGCGGGTGGTGCAAAGGCCCACCACCCCACTAGCTTTAATTGAAGCGGGGTATAAAGGCCCATTACTCCACTAGCTTAAATTGAAGCGGGTGGTGCAAAGGCCCACCACCCCATTAGCTTTAATTGAAGCGGGTGGTGCAAAGGCCCACCACCCCATTAGCTTTAATTGAAGCGGGTGGTGCAAAGGCCCACCACCCCATTAGCTTTAATTGAAGCGGGTGGTGCAAAGGCCCACCACCCCATTAGCTTTAATTGAAGCGGGTGGTGCAAAGGCCCACCACCCCATTAGCTTTAATTGAAGCGGGTGGTGCAAAGGCCCACCACCCCATTAGCTTTAATTGAAGCGGGTGGTGCAAAGGCCCACCACCCCATTAGCTTTAATTGAAGCGGGTGGTGCAAAGGCCCACCACCCCATTAGCTTTAATTGAAGCGGGTGGTGCAAAGGCCCACCACCCCATTAGCTTTAATTGAAGCGGGTGGTGCAAAGGCCCACCACCCCATTAGCTTTAATTGAAGCGGGTGGTGCAAAGGCCCACCACCCCATTAGCTTTAATTGAAGCGGGTGGTGCAAAGGCCCACCACCCCATTAGCTTTAATTGAAGCGGGTGGTGCAAAGGCCCACCACCCCATTAGCTTTAATTGAAGCGGGTGGTGCAAAGGCCCACCATCCCATTAGCTTAAATTGAAGCGGGTGGTGCAAAGGCCCACCACTCCACTCGCTTCAACTGAGGTGGGGTCCCAGAACAATATCGACTCTAATTTTCGCAGAGTACATTGCAATTGAAAATGCCCACAAATCAGTAGACTAGACAAAATCTGCTCACCCGTTCATTGGGAACCTTAGTCATGCATTTCCTGTACAGATCCGGATCGTCTCGGTTAATATAAAATGCGCCGCACAGATGAAACCAAACTTTAGGCCGCACAGAATCCGGAATACCTTTGCGACATCGTTCCCTAACTAATTGATAGTCTTTAGCAATCACCTTTGCCCAATTATTTAACATATCTAGCCATTTCTTTTCGCGTCGACGGATAATTTCAACAGCTTCGGAACGGGACCGACTACTGCTAGTAGCGCCGGAGGCTAAGGTAGACGAGGGAGAAGCGACACTATTGCCGGGCGTGTCACTATAGAAGCCATACCGGTCAGGTTGCGGATGGTGATTGTTTGCAAAAGATGGGGACAGAGCTGCTTCGGCCATGAATTTAGTTTGCATGCGTTCAGTTTTGACTTTGATCTGTTTGCAATGCTGCTTGGAACGGACAATCAGAGCTCAATATTTTGTCCGTACTCAGAAAGTGCGATCAATACAGACAGATCTAAATATAGAATGAAGCAATTATTCACGCACGATCAAGACAGCCGTGACCAAATGAGGAAATCTGTTTATCTAGTTTGCGAACTTGCCAGAGGCAATATACACATGGCTATTTCCAATGTTAGCAGTAGCACAAGAAAGTAAATTATCAGTTAATTAGTAGTTGTTGATGAAGGAGTTGAAGCGTGATAAATGCAATGCTGCGAGCGCGATAATTGAACTGCTGTAGGAAACCCAACAGGGGATAATATTAAGAGGGCCTGAACAGAGTGTAAGAGATGCAATCTTACCGAACGCAAACGCAAAATTAATTTATATCTATCTACAAATATATATTGTTTCTATCTAGGCTTCGCAAAAAATCTATTTAAAAACTACTACCTTAAACTCGAGAAAGAGTAGCTTATTCACTCACTGCATTTGAGAATCGCCCTTAAAATACCCCAAGAATCACCCTTAAACTAAATTGATAATCGCCCTTAAACTGCCCAAAGAATTACCCTTAAACTACCTACAGAATCGCCTTTAAACTACCTACAGAATCACTCTTAAACTACCTACAGAATCACCCTTAAACTGCCCAAAGAATTACCCTTAAACTACCTACAGAATCACCCTTAAACTGCCTAAAGAATTACCCTTAACATACATTAAGAATTACCCTTAAACTACCTACAGAATCACCCATAAACTGCCTAAAGAATCACCCTTAAACTACCTACAGAATCACCTTTAAACTACCTACAGAATCACCTTTAAACTACCTACAGAATCACCCTTAAACCACCTACAGAATCACCTTTAAACCACCTACAGAATCACCCTTAAACTGCCTAAAGAATTACCCTTAAACTACCTACAGAATCACCCTCAAACTGCCTAAAGAATTACCCTTAACATACATTAAGAATTACCCTTAAACTACCTACAGAATCACCCATAAACTGCCTAAAGAATCACCCTTAAACTACCTACAGAATCACCCATAAACTGCCTACAGAATCACCTTTAAACTACCTACAGAATCACCTTTAAACCACCTACAGAATCACCTTTAAATTACCTACAGAATCACCTTTAAACTACCTACAGAATCACCTTTAAACTACCTACAGAATCACCTTTAAACTACCTACAGAATCACCTTTAAACTACCTACAGAATCACCTTTAAACCACCTACAGAATCACCTTTAAACTACCTACAGAATCACCTTTAAACCACCTACAGAATCACCCTTAAAGTGCCTAAAGAATTACCCTTAAACTACCTACAGAATCACCCTCAAACTGCCTAAAGAATTACCCTTAACATACATTAAGAATTACCCTTAAACTACCTACAGAATCACCCATAAACTGCCTAAAGAATCACCCTTAAACTACCTACAGAATCACATTTAAACTACCTACAGAATCACCTTTAAACTACCTACAGAATCACCTTTAAACTACCTACAGAATCACCTTTAAACCACCTACAGAATCACCTTTAAACCACCTACAGAATCACCTTTAAACCACCTACAGAATCACCTTTAAACCACCTACAGAATCACCTTTAAACCACCTACAGAATCACCCTTTAACTGCCTAAAGAATTATTCTTAAACTACCAACATAATCACCCTTAAACTGTCTAAAGAATCACCCTTAAACTACCTACAGAATCACCTTTAAACTACCTACAGAATCACCTTTAAACTACCTACAGAATCACCTTTAAACCACCTACAGAATCACCTTTAAACTACCTACAGAATCACCTTTAAACTACCTACAGA
Source organism: Macrostomum lignano (assembly GCA_002269645.1). Taxonomy (NCBI): domain Eukaryota; kingdom Metazoa; phylum Platyhelminthes; family Macrostomidae; genus Macrostomum; species Macrostomum lignano. The sequence goes on along the minus strand of NIVC01001909.1, from coordinate 12,831 downwards.
ATCACCTTTAAACTACCTACAGAATCACCTTTAAACCACCTACAGAATCACCTTTAAACTACCTACAGAATCACCTTTAAACTACCTACAGAATCACCTTTAAACTACCTACAGAATCACCTTTAAACCACCTACAGAATCACCCTTAAACTGCCTAAAGAATTACCCTTAAACTACCTACAGAATCACCCTCAAACTGCCTAAAGAATTACCCTTAACATACATTAAGAATTACCCTTAAACTACCTATAGAATCACCCATAAACTGCCTAAAGAATCACCCTTAAACTACCTACAGAATCACCTTTAAACTACCTACAGAATCACCTTTAAACTACCTACAGAATCACCTTTAAACCACCTACAGAATCACCTTTTGACTGCCTAAAGAATTATTCTTAAACTACCAACAGAATCACCCTTAAACTGTCTAAAGAATCACCCTTAAACTACCTACAGAATCACCTTTAAACTACCTACAGAATCACCTTTAAACTACCTACAGAATCACCTTTAAACCACCTACAGAATCACCTTTAAACTACCTACAGAATCACCTTTAAACTACCTACAGAATCACATTTAAACTACCTACAGAATCACCCTTAAACTGCCTAAAGAATTACCCTTAAACTACCTACAGAATCACCCTCAAACTGCCTAAAGAATTACCCTTAACATACATTAAGAATTACCCTTAAACTACCTACAGAATCACCCATAAACTGCCTAAAGAATCACCCTTAAACTACCTACAGAATCACCTTTAAACTACCTACAGAATCACCTTTAAACTACCTACAGAATCACCTTTAAACTACCTACAGAATCACCTTTAAACCACCTACAGAATCACCTTTAAACCACCTACAGAATCACCTTTAAACCACCTACAGAATCACCTTTAAACCACCTACAGAATCACCCTTTAACTGCCTAAAGAATTATTCTTAAACTACCAACAGAATCACCCTTAAACTGTCTAAAGAATCACCCTTAAGCTACCTAAAGAATCACCCTTAAACTGTCTAAAGAATCACCCTTAAGCTACCTAAAGAATCACCCTTAAACTGTCTAAAGAATCACCCTTAAGCTACCTAAAGAATCACCCTTAAACTGTCTAAAGAATCACCCTTAAGCTACCTAAAGAATCACCCTTAAACTGTCTAAAGAATAACCCTTAAGCTTCCTAAAGAATCACCCTTAAACTGTCTAAAGAATCACCCTTAAGCTACCTAAAGAATCACCCTTAAACTGTCTAAAGAATAACCCTTAAGCTACCTAAAGAATCACCCTTAAACTGTCTAAAGAATCACCCTTAAGCTTCCTAAAGAATCACCCTTAAACTGTCTAAAGAATAACCCTTAAGCTACCTAAAGAATCACCCTTAAACTGCCTAAAGAATCACCCTTAAGCTACCTAAAGAATCACCCTTAAACTGTCTAAAGAATCACCCTTAAGCTACCTAAAGAATCACCCTTAAACTGTCTAAAGAATCACCCTTAAGCTACCTAAAGAATCACCCTTAAACTGTCTAAAGAATCACCCTTAAGCTACCTAAAGAATCACCCTTAAACTGTCTAAAGAATCACCCTTAAGCTACCTAAAGAATCACCCTTAAACTGTCTAAAGAATCACCCTTAAGCTACCTAAAGAATCACCCTTAAACTGTCTAAAGAATCACCCTTAAGCTACCTAAAGAATCACCCTTAAACTGTCTAAAGAATTACCCTTAAGCTACCTAAAGAATCACCCTTAAACTGTCTAAAGAATCACCCTTAAGCTACCTAAAGAATCACCCTTAAACTGTCTAAAGAATCACCCTTAAGCTACCTAAAGAATCACCCTTAAACTGTCTAAAGAATCACCCTTAAGCTACCTAAAGAATCACCCTTAAACTGTCTAAAGAATCACCCTTAAGCTACCTAAAGAATCACCCTTAAACTGTCTAAAGAATCACCCTTAAGCTACCTAAAGAATCACCCTTAAACTGTCTAAAGAATCACCCTTAAGCTACCTAAAGAATCACCCTTAAACTGTCTAAAGAATAACCCTTAAGCTTCCTAAAGAATCACCCTTAAACTGTCTAAAGAATCACCCTTAAGCTTCCTAAAGAATCACCCTCAAACTGCCCCAAGAATTGCCCTGAAGCTACTCTAAAAATCGCGTATAGACTTTTCCAAGACTCCATCATAAACTACCAGAGAATAAAAGGTAAAGAACTATTTTTCTATTACTTCTCTGGCAAAACTATCTATTTAAAATTATTCTAAATATAAGTGTTGAAAAAATAAGTAAAACTTGATTAAAAAACATACTAATACAGTATTGAAACATTAAAATGAACAATATGTATTTTTTTCAAGCAAACAAAGAAGTTAAACCATATAATGAAGTATATTACATATGATATACTAAGCTGAATTTGAGACGATTGTAAAAATTTTGAGCTGTAGAAAAAAAACTTTTAAAAATGTAGCAAGACGACAGCTAAGGTCGCTAAAAAAGCACGACAGAGAGAAAGCTGATAAATGGCAATCACAAAACACAGCCTAGTTAAACGATTACTCACAACACGTCACGGTTATAGGCAAAGCTTGGGCTTAAAATCTATACAATACAGACTAATTCTCAAGTTCTGTCGGAGTTTTAGGTGCAATATGGAAAATTCTTTTATTATGCGCATCCAAAAATCGTTTTAACAGTTAAGGAAATCTCTCTTCTTATTTCTTCTTACTTATCTATATGTGATATCGTTTGAGCGGGTGGGAAATCTCGAATAATGTACATCCAATATCGATTGAGTGGATGGGGAATCCCTAGCAATGTACATCCGATATCGATTATAGTCAAGGATTTTCTTAGAAATGTCATTATCGATTGAGCGTGCGGGAAAAGCACTCATGTACAGCAAGTAAAATATTGATTTCACACACATGACACATAGATCAGTACTCTACCTTTCTAATCAAATAATCAACAAGATTAACTGTTTCCAGTGTAATTAAGGTGTTACACAAAGATTTTTTCACAGCTCATTTAGGCACCAGAGGAACACAGGAACGAAGAGCCTCTTAGGTCTTTGACTGGCGTCTCTGACTAGTGGCAGATGACAAATTAGCCATTCTACTTGACACCTCCTTAAAAAAGACTGGACCCCCGCTGCCGCCACCAGCGCATCCACTACCGTCGGAATTCCTACTGCCAGACTCCACAACAATGGCGCTGTTACTGCCAAAGCCATTGCTGCCGCCTGGGCCAACAATGGCGAAGCGTCTGCCAGACCGAGCTGAGGAAAGAAACTCGTCCATTGCTGCACGATCGTTTGTGTTTGTGCTTGCCATTTATAAGTTGCTTATCGCACTGTATATAGTATATCAATCGATACTCATGCAATTATGCAAATTTTTAACGTACTTAAGGATTGAACTCTTAGGATTACAAAATAGCTATTATTAGCTATTATGCACACATAATTATCTTAAAATGGTACAAATGTATATCCAATGAGGGCTGTGGGCACCCTAGTGAAACACTTTCTAACAATGCCCCACGCAGCCCCACAATTAGTGTTAAGACAACTCTGTCTCATAGCAAATGATCTAGGCTTATTTTACTTACTATTGATTGGGACAAGATATTATTAATTAGACTTCAAGACCCTTTCATAGCGTCAAGCTAAAAACAAAAGGCAATATATAGTTTAAGCTTTGATAATAGATGTTGGACTTTGAGAAGAAAGCAAAAGTCTGGCTTTTTCTTATATAAAAAAGGGATATACAATTTCATCTATGATCTTACTATAACTATAACTCATATTTTAATATGATTTTAAGTTTTAGGATCATCTGACTGCAATTGCAAAAACATCAATAGGCACCTAGCCTAGGCTATGACCATATAGTCAAGAAGGTGGCATATGTCATGGAAAATTTTGACACTTGGTGCAGAATCATAATAAACACTGAGGTCCTTGGTGGATAACTACTGTGCTTTATTAGAATAAGTTTGAAAAACATTGGCTACAAAAATTCCCTAAAAACATGATACAAGACATAAAAACATTAAAACAATGTACAAGTATAAGAGTGCAATACAAATACTGAAGATGGAAAAAACTATAGGCCCCTATCAAAATTGAAAAACCTTACATAAAATGCATATAATAGATATTTATCATATACTTACATATTTAATATATTTATATTACACATTTATAATATATAGTTCTTATATTAAATAATATTGGCTACTTGATAATTAAGAATTGAAAAAAAAACTTAAAATATCATTGCAGCTCCTAATTAAATCAACAAGAGAGATCAGGGTAGAATGAGGATAAAGAGGATAAAGTGAAGGTAAAAATGATAGATTGGTGGTAAAAATGATAAAATAAAGGGGTAAAGAAGGTAATGAAAGGTAATGAAAGGTTGCTACCAACCTTTGATTGCCACAATTTGACTTCAGGACTTTTGCTGCCAGACTTTTGTCTACTGATAACTTTTGTTTGCTAGCAACTTTTGTTTGCCAATGACTTGACTGCTAGAAGCTTTTGATTACTAGTAACTTTTGATCATAGAGGAATGAGGATAGAGGATCCAATCAAACATATAGGATCCTTCTTATGAAATGCTCATTGAGAAAAACATGGTGGAGAAATATTTATCAAAAAAGAAAAATGTACAAATATAGGCCCATAACAAAAGATTGTGGCAATCCTTCAGTTTCCTATTCTAAATTATTTAAACCCTGGACCAATGGGCTGCCTATAACACTTTGGCCAATCATCTAATGGTCAACCATTTGCTGCATTTCCGGGATATCAACAACCTAGCAGTTAACACAAATACTATAGAGGGAATGTGGGGCAACTGCAAAACCAAGTTTGGAGCTATATACAAAGTTTGGAACCAGTGAAAATTTGTTCAAAACATACCTGCAAGAGTTTATATGGCACCAAGCTTTCTCCCAGTAGTACTTTGGCAATATTTTCTACTGGATTACATCCTACTATCTTAGGTAGAACTCTGTGAACTCTTGCAAAAGCTCTATAAGCTTGTTGGACTCTGAAAAGTTCAAAAAGGGGTTTAAATAATTTAGAGCAGGAAACCAAAGGATTGCCAAGATTGCAACTCTATTGATAGTAAATAAACCTAAAAATGAAACAACACTTTAACTACTGTAGTAAAAAACCTTTGAATTTTTAGGTTTCATATCACTTAAAATTGACAAGATAATTTTCTTCTTGAAACTACAATGGTTGTCATGAAGAAGGTTTTTCTAGTCACTAAAACAATTGTCATTGAAATATCTAGTCACTGTAATGACTATAATCATTACAGTTTATCATAAAACACAATAAAGATCAAATTTCTATTTTTTCAGTCCTTAGCAGCCTTAGGCCTAGCCCTTACATCTAAGCCTACTATTAATTTAAAGTTTGGCAGTAAACAAAGAGTTGCTATTATACATAGGCAACCTTGGGAATCACTCGGCCGTTTCTATTGGCAAAACACACATGTAAGGTGCTATTGGCTGAGAGCAGTCACTGAGTCACGTGACTACTTTTCCATCCAATAGCGACTTACATGTGTGTGTTGCCAATAGAAATGGCTAGGTGAATCCCTAGGCTGCACCCAAGCATGGTTGCTATAGTATGCAATATTTATAAAACCTTTTTGCCAAGCAAGAGGCTGCAAGACAAATATGCTCATAGGCCTACTATCTGGCTTAAGGTATAACTTTATGTAACTATATAAATAGCACAACTGTTATTTTTACAGTCACCATATGTAAGAAGAAAGATTGCTGTTTTTACTGGCATGGAGAATATTACAAAACACATTGTCATTAATTAGGCAGGCCTAGTTAACAATACATTAAGTAGCCTAAGCAGTAAGCTAACTAGAGTTGGTGACTGGGTTTTTTTTAAGTTGGAAAACCAGTTGCCAGCTGGCCCTTGGGCTCAAAATCCAGTTGCCATTGGCTATTTTTGGTTGCGCATTGGCAACTAGCCAAATTCTTGAGGATGAATATTTCCAAGGCTCATTAAACTGTATAATTGCGGGGAATGAGACTGTTCTGTTTTTGTTACACTTACAAAAACAATTTTTGAAATTGGCAACTGGCATTGGGAAAATGAAGTTGCCAGATTGGCCTCTGATGCCAAAAATCCAGTTGCCAATGAGATTTTCAGGGGGCCAAAAAATCCTATATGGCCCAAAAAAACAAAGGTCGGTGACAATAAACAATAGAAGTTACCATTGTATCAACGTATTAATTTACATATTTTTTTATTTTTTAAATTTACCAGCCTGACAGCCTCTTAATTTTTAGTATATTGGATTATTTGCACTGCAAGTTTTGTTTTCTGTGTTGGCTGTAGTGTAAAATAACCGTTTCGCTATTTATATGGTCATTGTAACAATAACAACTACCATTTACTTATTACTCATATTAACTAATCTAGTCAACCAATTCAATTTTAACTACATAGTCGTGCATTTAGCATATACTTGGTGGTGGTGTGTGTGGTGCGCTCACATCTCGAAGTTAAGAGTTTATTTTTCTTTGAAAGTATATTTTTAAACATGCAGTTCGTTTTATCAAAATATTAGAAACCAACTTTATCCAAGAATAAAAAATATACATTTACTTATACAGGGCTCTTTTTTCATATATAAAAGATGTATTTATTGTAACAAGCTTTCTAAGATTGCATACGAGTATAATTTTGATTGCATGCACTATACTAGATAGTAGGCACTTTTTTTATTTAATAAAACTGTGCCTAGGCCTAGTCTTAATCTCAAGTTGTTCCTTTTTATAGTTAGGCCAACTGTTTTTGTATTTGATTATTAGTTAGGCCAATAAGTAGGACCTATACCTGTACTATACCTTAATCTTAATTAAGGTAGGCCTACAACAGTGGTACACTAGCCTACATCCTACCCAGTGTGCGGATCATGTACCCGTGTACGCCGGAAAAAATTCGGGCGTCAAGAACTTTGTACGCCAGTGTACGCCAAAAACAAAAAGTTGCACTAAAATGTACACCAAAAATTCCTAAAAAAGGTCATTCGGTTTTCACGAGTAGAGTTTTCTAGGAAATGTTTTGGTATGAAAAGTGTCTTTAAAATATTACGAATTTTTTCAGTTTAAACAAACTTAAATACTACCTACAAAAAATATTATGAAAAATTAATACTTTTAGCAAAATTTTACACTAATTTTATTTTTTTAAACTTAAAATAAGCAAAAAGTTTATCATTGACGATATAAATTTTCCTTTACTTTACGTAAAAACGTTAATTTACTTTACAATTTTCATGCACGGCATGAATTTATTCACCAAAATTTGTACGCCAAAAAAGTATGCGTGGCTGTGTTACTTGTGTACGCCAATAGTGTACGCCAACAAAGTGCGCCAGGGGTTGTGTACGCCGATTGTGTACGCCAAGGACTTAGGGTGGCCGTTTTGTACGCCGGAAAAGTTCCGGCGTACATGCATACCATCCGCAACCTGGCATCCTACGAGACGTCGAAACGAAACTGAATCAGTATTCAGTAATTGAGTGAGCTTAAATTCATTTGTTTATATTAGTTCGCCGATCTGCACTGTATTTGCCTATTAGGAAGTCATCCAGTTCCTTTTAGTTTAAGCTATCTGCACTTTGTTTCAAGTGCGTGGCTAAACTATGGCAAAAGCATATGATTATCTTTTCAAGCTTTTGTTGATTGGTGACAGTGGAGTTGGAAAAACCAGTGTATTAATTAGATTTGCTGAAGATAGCTTCTCTCCTACATTTATTTCAACTATTGGTGAGTAAAAAATTGAATAAAAAATATTTTAACATCAATGCAATAATAGATGACTAACTTTTAGCAATTGATCTAAGAAAGATGTTTATAGATGTTTAGATGTTTTTTTCTACATCAAAGTATGCCTAGCTAGACTTGAGTAAGGGTTAGGCCTAGGAATTGCCAATATACAAATGAAAGGCAAATTTGAATGGAGTATAGTTTTTTGCCAATTAATAGGCTTAACTTTGCAATGTAATTATGAATTAAATAGAATAAAAACAAGTGTTAAACTAGAAACAAAAGTAAAGCTGCCGGTACTTTATCATATTCATTTTAAAATGCAAAGCCAATAAAAGATTTGTGTGACTTTTTCTAATATGTGATTAAATCTATAAGTGTCTGTCTAAGATATAGACCCTATAAAAAACTATCTAATGCCCTATAGTCCACACTCTGTATCATGTAGTATATGCCCAAAAACTCAAGCATGCATTGGCCTTGCACACCAAAATTAGGCATGCACAGTTGGCGTAGAAAATAGTATGCGTGTATACTTAGTGTGCATGTGCACTTTATAGAATCATGTGTAAGAGTTATTGTGAAGTAGAAAAAAGATGAAAAAAGTTCATTTTAAATGAAAATTTCAAGCTTTCCGGTTTTTTCAAGCTTGTAAAAGAGCATTCAAACAAATCTTTGCATGTATACATTTTCTGCTATAAATAGTATTGCCGAAAAAGCATAAAAAGCAACCAAATTATCTGGTAATAAGGGTCTATTACACAAGAGTCCACGACATTTGCCTGCAGGACGTTTGCTAGCCAATGTTTGCCTACGGGACGCTTGCCAGCTGACATTTGCCAGCTGATGTTTGCCAGCCAACATTTGCCAGCCAAAGTTTGCCTGCCAGACATTTGCCAGCCAACGTTTGCCTGCGGGATGTTTGCTAGCCAATGTTTGCCAGCCAACATTTGCCAGCCGACATTTGCCAGCCGACGTTTGCCAGTGGGATGTTTGCCTGCTGGACATTTGCCAGCCAACATTTGCCTGCCGGAAGTTTGCCAGCCAAAATTTGCTAGCCAATATAAAGCCAGTCAGTAAAAAAAATTTGATACTGAAACATTCGCAGTTTAGCTGTTTGACAAAAACCATTTTTTTTACTCCAACTTTTTGACAGTTATTCGCATATATACAAGTTTGAAAGCAAAATATATAAATTATGCAATTTATGCAAAATCTATATAAATTATGCAATTTATGCAAAATCTATATAAATTAAGCAATTTATGCAATTTAAAAAAAGATTTACATCTAATATCCAGTTTAACAACAATTTTCTTTGAATGTGAAAATATTGTTTACTTTTGACAATTGTGTATCGTTTTTCCAAGTTTGAGATGTTTGATTTTTGATGTGCAAAAAAAGACGCGCAGATTACAATGGGATCTCCAGCGATTAAGCTATGAGGCAAACAAAAAGAGCTGCTGAGCATTAATTCTGGCTCATATATTTCTCAGTTCATCGGGAGATCCAAAAGTAAGCAAATTGATTCCAATTCTATTGTATTACTACTCAAGTAAGCCAGGAAACCGCAATCTCAATGTACATGTGTAGACGAGTCGAATGCGGTATGTTTTTATAGTAAGCTATATAGCTGAATAGCCAGACAAGCCGCCAGTAGCAAGCTAGTAGGATAGCAAGTGCTAGACACTACATATGCAAAGCTTAGTCACGCCAAGGACTACTAAAGTAGAAGTATGCAGCACTTGAAATCTATGAAAAATGTTTTGAAGGCCATAGGGAGATAGGAAGTTTTCATCTTTTCAGCACAACAATTGTTATTGCTTATACGAGGCAAACCCAATGTTCATCTTTTGATATGTTGTGCCAAAATCGTTGTTAAACTAGATATTAGATGTTAGACTGATGAACTGCATAATTTATATAATTTTGCTTTCAAACTTGTATACATGCAAATAACCGTCAAAAAGTTGGAGTAAAAACGGTTTTTGTCAAACCTCTAAACTGCGAATATTTCAGTATCAAATTTTTCATTGACTGGCTTTATATTGGCTAGCAAATTTTGGCTGGCAAACTTCTGGCAGGCAAATGTCGGCTGGCAAACGTCAGCTAGCAAACGTCCCGCAGGCAAACGTCCGGCTGGCAAATGTCCCGCTGGCAAATGTTGGCTGGCAAATGTCGGCTGGCAAACGTCCCGCAGGCAAACGTTGGCTGGCAAATGTCTGGCAGGCAAACTTTGGCTGGCAAATGTCCCACTGGCAAACATCGGCTGGCAAACGTCAGCTGGCAAACGTCTCACAGGCAAACATCCCACAGGCAAATGTCGCTATCCCATTACACAATTTAAAAAAGGTATTTTATTGTCACAATGTAAAAAAGGTCATTTATTGTCGCAGTATTGACGTATTTTTGAAATGGGCATGCACTACATTTTTTTGGCATGCATTTATAATTTTTCAATTTTTGTTCAGGCGTGTACCTAGCATGATCCGGACTATGGCTTTTAGTCAGGATCAAAGCACGCCTGCACTAGAATAAATCCTATCAAATTTTGATACTCAAAAAAGTTTGAATGCGCTGTGCCAGAATAAATCCTATCAAAAAAATTTTCTTGCACTATGTGCCAGAACAATTATTCATTATCAAAAAAAATTGCTTGCATTGTGTGCCAGAACTATTATTCATTATCAAAAGTTAGCTTGCACTGTGTGCCAGAACTATTATTCATTATCAAAAAATTTTGCTTGTACCGTGTGCCAAAACTATTTATTCACTATCAAAAAAGTTTCTTTGCACTATATACTGCAACTGTTTGAAAAAAATTTCAAAGATTTTTTTCTCGTCTACTTTAATAATCATACCATTATCACCAAAGTTATGATAGGGCTATTCCCCTGTCCCTTGTCTTTTATAACCCTCAACTGCAAATACTAAGACTATTGCAAGACTAAGACTATCACTGAAAATGGTATCTAGCCATATGTTCAGTCAGCTTTAAAAAGACCTAGAAGTTATGGGGTGCCAAGTCAGGACTATATAGAGAATGCATAATCATCTTGAGCTTGTTATTGGCCAAAAAGCTTATTGTCATGGCCGCAGGATGGCTGGAGATATTGTTGTGGTATAAGAGAATTCTGCCATTTTGGAGGTGGGTTGGCTGTTTTTCCATGACTAAAGCCACAACTTTTAGCAAAACCTTGCCAATATAGATCATGGCATTAATTTTCTATCCATTTGGCACCATAACAACTGTCTCTGGCCCATGATACTAAAAAAGACAAATAAATATCTGCTTTTATGAGCAAAACCCAGGGAACAGAACAGTTGGATAGTCTATTAAAAATAATCCAAACCTTGTTTTAGTTTTTTTGGGCTACTTGGAAGTAGTAAAACCACTTCTTGTCAATAGTTACAACATTAGTAAATTGCTAAGTGCCACTTTTGCTGAAGCATGGCAGAAATTCTTGGCTATATAAAACCTCTTGCTTCTGCTCTATAGTGAATAAGGCACCCAATGGGCCATGAACTTGTGGAGGCCAAGATGGTCATGTAGGATAGTTTAGACACTACTATCAGAAATGCCAATTGTCTGGTTAAGTAGAGCAACAATGATATTGCAATCTTTGTCCACTAGCTATTGCATAGCTGTAATGTTCTGCTTGGTCTTAGATATTATTGACCTCTTAGAAAAAGGGCTGTGGGTCATGGAATGTCAATTAGCACTGATCAATTAAATCCAATTGGCAACAGTGTGGTTTAAAGGGGCCTGATTTGTTACAACTTCGACTAGCTTGGCATGAATTTTGGTAGTGTTTTCTCTGAGCTAGAATTATATGAAAACATAAAATCTCCATTGATTAGCAATGTTATTTTCTATTTGAAGGCTGAAAATAAGACTGTACCTTAGGCAAAATGCTCTAGGGAACAAAAAACAAACACAAAATAGACTCACATTTATGAGATAAAAATGGTTGCATTTAAATGTTTATTTAAAAAGTTATGAGTTAGTTGCCAGAACTTTTGTACATCTCTTGTACTAAGTTGGAATCACTTTACAAATATTTACTCAGAACTCTCAATTGATTTTTGCAACTAACCAGTAAAGGCTAAAGGCTGATTCAAAGCTCAAAATAAGTTGAGTTGTCTTCTCTTTGTCCAAAATTGCATCTATATATGCTGAAATTTAAAACAAAAATGTAGCAAAATGACAGCTAAGGTGGCTAAAAAAGCATACCAGAGAGATAGCTAATAAAATAGTAGTCAAAACACAGCCTATTTAAACAAAAAGTTTAAAGAATATTTAGTTTAAAACAAAAAAGCAAAAATTTTGAGAAATATTAATATTTAAACAAAAAGTTTTTCCTAGAAATGTGCAGATTTAAAATGGCATAGAAAAATAGAGTTTTGCGTACAGATAAAGAAACAAATAGGCCTTTCAAAAATACTTAAATAATTGTTTACCTATGTCTTACTAAAAGTTAACCTTGATGACACTTTTTCTAATTTTTTATTGTATAATTTTTAATGTCCTAAAAAGTGATAGGCATGTAAAAAATTGTTGGCAAAAGTTTTAGGTTAACTATAGGCCTAATTTTTTATATTGAATTCTATGAAAATATGATATTGAAGCTTAGGGTTGTCTTGGGGTTGTCTCAAGGTGGCTGGGTAAGTCTTTGAATCCCACCTATTTTTAGCAACATGAGTCACTCCTCTCCTTAGAGAAAGAAAGGGCCTTAGGCATGTGATTCTCCTTGTAAACAGGACTAGCAAGTGCAGTAAACATGTTTATTGCACTTCAAGACTCCAAGAATGCAAGATCTGTCATGTGACTTGCTCATATGACAGAGGAAGCCAAGATAGGAACAAAACAGAGACAGCACATAGCAGAGGCCGAGGGCTAAGAACAGAGGCGCGAGAAACAAGCAGAGCAGGAAAAAGGGCAACAAACAGACAGACAAAAGAAAGAAAGAGAAAGGCTAAAGAAAGAGAAAAGTCGCCATGGACTGTAAA
>NIVC01001908.1:50000-222884 GCA_002269645.1 Macrostomum lignano | reverse complement strand
TACTTTTGGACAAGCGCTTTTGGACAGCTGGGTCGCAATCTCATAGACGCCGACCGAGTTTCAGTGTTACGGCCAACACCAACCTAACTGCGGACCCTCTATCTACTTACAGGGCTGTGACTCTACTCCAAGTTTTTCGTGCGTGCCCTGTGCCCATAGCACTGAAAGCCGCCGTGAACGCTGAGCTGGGTCGGTTGCAAGCCTTGGGAGTAATCGAACTCGTTGTCAGTCCGGTGAGTAAAGCCTCACTTGTTGTTTGGATTAAAAAGAAAGACGGGTCACTACGGATTTGCTCCGACTACAGTGCTCACCTTAATGCGCAGATTAAATCAGACGCATATCCGATTCCAAATGTAAGTTCCCTTTCGCCGAACGAAAAAATGCTAAGAAGTTCGACACCGTTGATCTCTGCTCGGTTTGTTTAGCAAAAAAACAGAGGAAGTCATATATGACAATGGTAAGTTGTCACTATACATTGAGTACGAGCTATAAGATTATTGAGGACCAAATATTACTAAGCACATGTCTTAGTGCAAAATGTTCTTAGACACCAGCATGAGGATAAGTCACGGCATTTTAGTGTCAGATAATACCTTCGTGTGTCTAAAAATTTCTTATGATGAAAAATTTTGATAGAAAGTTACAATAAGTTATAAATTGCTTTTGTTCTGTCAACCGTAGCACTAAATTCATTACGTATAGGCCCATGTTTGTGTAATTTTTCATCAAAATTAATTGAACAGATGCAGGGATATAAGGTGTTTCTAAGTACTTCCAATCGTAGAAGCTCTTCCTCAATTCCCCCCCATCCTGCAGCTGCGGCCCCTCATTGGCCCAGCGGGCACCCGGGGACCGGCCAATACAGCCAAAGCCGGGCGCCCTGGCAACCTGGAGGACAAAACGGCTCGACTCCCCCGACTGCAGGGATTCGGGATTCGATGGGGACGGTGAAGCAAGTACACCGCTACAGAGGACTTCAGCGACTGTCTCAGGTGGGTGACCGCAACCAATTTTTCGCTGTTCTGTTTTTCAAATTCATTTAATTAACCAACTCCTAACATGGAGAGCAGGTTTCCTGGTAATAGGATTTCATATTCGCTTTTTTTTCTGAATTTGATTTTCTTGCCTCTGTAACTAGACTCGTCAGTAATGAAAACAGCAGCCACTCCCGAGTTGTTTAAAGATTGTGAAGCATAAACTTCCGTTTTGGTTTACAGACTGCTTTAACTGCCATGTCAATCATTTTCAATTGCGCTAATTGACTTTTGCAAATATAACAGAAATACTTTGCATTTAACCTTCGAGAGTTATCGTGGGATATCCCTTAGTAACCTCCTCCAGGTCTCATTCCCCTCCTTCTCATTCCCCTCCCTCTCATTCCCTTCCTCTCATTCCCCTTCCTCTCATTCCCTTCCTCTCATTCCCCTTCCTCTCATTCCCCTTCCTCTCATTCCCCTTCCTTCTCATTCCCCTCCCTCTCATTCCCCTTCCTCTCATTCCCTCCTCCCATTCCCCTCCCTCTCATTCCCCTCCCTCTCATTCCCCTCCCTCTCATTCCCCTTCCTCTCATTCCCCTCCCTCCCATTCCCCTCCCTCTCATTCCCCTCCCTCCCATTCCCCTCCCTCTCATTCCCCTCCCTCTCATTCCCCTTCCTCTCATTCCCCTCAATCTCATTCCCTCCCTCTCATTCCCCTTCCTCTCATTCCCCTCCCTCTCATTCCCCTTCCTCTCATTCCCCTCAATCTCATTCCCCTCCCTCTCATTCCCCTTCCTCTCATTCCCCTCCCTCTCATTCCCCTCCCTCTCATTCCCTTCAATCTCATTCCCCACCCTTATCGCCCGCCCTCTGATTCCCCTCTCTTCCTGGCAGCGATACCTTACTGTGATTTTTATCGAAATCTTATTAGTACCCAGTATATATACTACTCAAAAATTTCAAACACAGATGACACCAATGCTTTTCAGCTCATTTCTCGGAGTTGACACTCAAGCTACATCGGATTGGAGCCTTCAAGTTCACCATCACCTGCGTCCTTACAGACAGCATGAAAGCAGCCTGAAATAGTATAAAACAGACAGAAAAGGATTTCGAAAATCTCTAATTAATTTTGCGCGAATGTATTGAATGGATGAGAGCCCGTATTACCGTGACATCGACCACCGCACAGCCCGAGGGCCCAGAAGTCTTTTTCCAGGTTCGGCATTCTTTATATGTGAAGATAGAGATAGATAGATAGATAGATAGATAGATAGATAGATAGATAGATAGATAGATAGATAGATAGATAGATAGATAGATAGATAGATAGATAGATAGATAGATAGATAGATAGATAGATAGATAGATAGATAGATAGATAGATAGATAGATAGATAGATAGATAGATAGATAGATAGATAGATAGATAGATAGATAGATAGATAGATAGATAGATAGATAGATAGATAGATAGATAGATAGATAGATAGATAGATAGATAGATAGATATAGATAGATAGATAGATAGATAGATAGATAGATAGATAGATAGATAGATAGATAGATAAGATAGATAGATAGATAGATAGATAGATAGATAGATAGATAGATAGATAGATAGATAGATAGATAGATAGATAGATAGATAGATAGATAGATAGATAGATAGATAGATAGATAGATAGATAGATAGATAGATAGATAGATAGATAGATAGATAGATAGATAGATAGATAGATAGATAGATAGATAGATAGATAGATAGATAGATAGATAGATAGATAGATAGATAGATAGATAGATAGATAGATAGATAGATAGATAGATAGATAGATAGATAGATAGATAGATAGATAGATAGATAGATAGATAGATAGATAGATAGATAGATAGATAGATAGATAGATAGATAGATAGATAGATAGATAGATAGATAGATAGATAGATTGATAGATAGATAGATAGATAGATAGATAGATAGATAGATAGATAGATAGATAGATAGATAGATAGATAGATAGATAGATAGATAGATAGATAGATAGCACAGTACACTGCGCAGGGTACTCCGAGACGCAGAAATTAGCACAGCAAAGAAACGCACCGGGAATGAGCAGATAGGCTCAGCCAGAGCCAGCCGCAGGGTAGACGAAGTCCCAGGAGCTCCCGCGGACTCCCAGAGACAAACAGGCAAGGGCGGCCCTGCTGCTCAAGCCGCCGGCCGCTGGGTGGCCGGGCTGGCCGAGCAGTAATAGAATTTGCAGCCAAGCTGAGCACTCGGCAGAGTTGATACCGAAGTTGACTAGCAGGCCGAGAGCCCCACCTTCTCCTCTCCTCCCCATTTCTCCGCTCAGGACTCTAACCAGCAGGCGGCTGAAATCAAAGCCAGAAATATGCGGCAGGGTGAGTGCGGGAGAAAGTCAAAGCTTTGCCGAATAATTGTAGAAGTTCTTTTCGAATTCGGCATATGTCTGTGCCCCCCCCCTTATTTCTGTTCGGTTTGCATCTATTTATGAGATTCCCGGCCGCTGGCCTGATGCTGGAAGTTCGATCATATCGAATCGATTGCCAGTGCAAGCCGGCCGAAACCTGATCGCAATGGCTGCAGCATCCATTAGAATTTTGTTACCAGGCTGGGTTGGAGAAACATATTTGTTGAGGAATTTGATCGGTAAGGACAGGTGGGGGTTGGACTCACCTTGACGGTTCACTCTGGGACGTGAGGGTCCCATTCAACGGGAGCACTCCCTCATTGACTTCCGAGTCGCTCGGGGAAGGAGAAACCAGAGCAGTGTACTCGGCTTCCATCTAAGAGAATTTCAAGTGAACTCGAGCTTGGCCGAATAATAATAGCGGAACTGGCTGGGGGCAGTGCAGGACCTAAGTTCCCGGTTCCCGGCCATTCTCGGACAGAACCGCTTATAGACTTGTGCTTAAAAGACTGAGAAATGCTGCGGCTGACTGCTCCAGTTCACCTGATTAAGTTCAGTTACCTATAAGCCTATAAGCTGATATCTTTCGGGCTTTCGGGGGGGGAGTTGTAAAGTCTGATTAAATCTTGTCGGCTAATATCTCTGCAAAAACGGTTCGACAAAATTTTCTTTAGCTGGCCCCTCAACAGTAAGCAGGGTGCGGGTTCGAGCGAGTTGCCCTCAATTAAAATCAGAGTGCATGCCTGTTTTCAGGCAGCGATTTACTGTATATACTAGAATTGAAATTGCACACTGATAACTAAATAATTATTCTACATCAAGTAGATGGGTAATCAGAGAGAGGGTTGAGATTGGGGACACTGCGGTGGAACAGAGAAATTTCGAGGTAGGAATTACAGAGCGGAGAAGCTTAAATAATAACACTAAGACCCTCAAGACCGGAGCTGACCCCTCCCACCCCAGAGTGAGCTGACCCCTCCCACCCCAGAGTGAGCTGACCCTCCCACCCCAGACTGAGCTGACCCCTCCCACCCAGAGTGAGCTGACCCCTGACCCCTCCACCCCAGAGTGACTGACCCCTCCCACCCCAGAGTGAGCTGACCCCTCCCACCCCAGAGTGAGCTGACCCCTCCCACCCCAGAGTGAGCTGACCCCTCCCACCCCAGAGTGAGCTGACCCCCCTCCCACCCCAGAGTGAGCTGACCCCTCACACCCCAGAGTGAGCTGAATCCCTCCCACCCCAGAGTGAGCTGACCCCTTTCTACCACCCAGAGTGAGCTGACCCCTCTACCCCAGAGTGAGCTGACCCTCCCACCCCAGAGTGAGCTGACCCCCTCACACCCCAGAGTGAACTGAATCCCTCCCACCCCAGAGTGAGCTGACCCCTTCTACCCAGAGTGAGCTGACCCCCTCACACCCCAGAGTGAACTGAATCCCTCCCACCCAGAGTGAGCTGACCCCTTTCTACCAGAGTGAGCTGACCCCTTCTACCCCCAGAGTGAGCTGACCCTCCCACCCCAGACTGAGCTGAACCCCTTTCTACCCAGAGTGAGCTGACCCCCTCCCACCCAGACTGAGCTGAACCCCTTCTACCCCAGAGTGAGCTGACCCCCTCTCCACCCCAGACTGAGCTGAACCCCTTCTACCCCAGAGTGAGCTGAACCTTCCTCCCACCCCAAAGTGAGCTGACCCCCTCCCACCCCAGAGTGAGCTGAATCCCTCCCACCCCAGAGTGAGCTGAAACCCATTCTACCCCAGTGAGCTGACCCCCTCCCACCCCAGAGTGAACTGAACCCCTCCCACCCAGAGTGAGCTGAACCCATTCTACCCCAGAGTGAGCTGACCCCCTCCCACCCCAGAGTGAATGAACCCCTCCCACCCCAGACTGAGCTGAACCCCTCTACCCCCAGACTGAGCTGAACCCCTTCTACCCAGAGTGAGCTGACCCCTCCCACCCCAGAGTGAGCTGACCGCCTCCCACCCCAGAGGAGCTGACCCCTCCCACCCCAGACTGAGCTGACCCCCTCCCACCCCCAGAGTGAGTCTCCTCCGTGGTTACAAATATTTTTTATTCCTGCCATAGCCCGGGTAAGGCACCTCTGCCCCTTCCCTCACTCAGTTGAGGGTAAGTGGTATGCCGATTGCTGAGGGGTGGGGCAGATAGCTTTCAGTTCCACGCCTGAGTAGTGCGGATGATGCGGCGGGTGAGAGGCTGGGATTTGGACGGCGGGGCAAGGTGGATGAGGGAGAGAAAGAGAGAGGGAAGAGTAAGGAAGACGCAACGCAACGCACGATGCTAAGAAGCGATGGTAAGGTGAAGAGGATTTAGACTTGTGGAAATATATAATCGCATACGAGCGTATACGAGCTATGCTTCTGGCTTGCGTGTATCTGCACTGCATTCATAGGCATGAGGTACGTGCGAAGAGCATTGAGATGGCACCTTCCTCGGAGATCTGGGTCTGAGAGAAGAAAGTTGCTCTTGGAGTGTTTAAAAAAATTTTGCAACCCAGGAGCAGAGGGCGAAACGGTGGGGGTTGCTGCGCAGTGAAGTGCATTCTCTCCCGTGGAAAGGTGCCTCAAGTCCCGAAGGAATTTACAATCCCACAGCTCTTCAACTTCCATTAATCTGCGCTCCTTCACCTGCCACAAGGTCTGCTGAGATCGACTTGCTTCTTTAAAAATCAGCCCCGCTTCGGCTCAAATATCCGTCTCAAAACAGTCATGATGGGCTCTGGGATCGGGGATCAGATTCTGTTGGCAAGGGGATCCAAGGTCTCCATCGACCGGCTCTTCCCCACTTTGATGATGAAAGAGGTCCCTGCTGTTTTTTTTGTCTCCCGGCCGGAGCTTTTCAAGTGCTTCGCCGGTCCTGGGAAACTCTAAATTTCACTCGAAAGAGATATCGCTTTGAGTGCGGAGGAAAGATAGCAAAATAAAGACTGTTTTCTGTCTAGAATTTTGTATTAAAAACATCTGATTACCAAATTAAAAGTACAGTCGGAATGTTTTCCTCTCAAATTCCTCTCGCAAATTTCAGGGATCTCATTTAGTTGCAGTAGGCCTTGAGCGCTTCTAGAAATCAAAACGACAGTCGCCCCGCCGCTAGCGAGGAGGGGCGAGCACTCCGAGCAGTCACATGAATGCTCATTGCTCTGACCTCTGACCAAAGGGGTTGTAGCCTAGTGCTTAGAGCATCGGTCTTTCGACTGAAAGGTCGGGGGTTCGATTCTCGACCCACTCGCAACAATTTGTGTCCTTGAGCAAGACACTTCACTCTGCATTGCTTCAGTTCACCCAGCTGTAAAATGGGTGCCAGCATTAGCTGGGGCAATTGAGAATGTGTGTGGCGACCTCCCCCCCCCAGTCCTTGGACTGAACAGCCGTACGCAGCCTTCAGATGCGCCGCGCAATAGCTGCCGCTGAGCAGTCGGTTGCACATTTGGCACAATTGGGGCAGGTGTAATCAAACATTGTATTGTAATTATTAGCATCTGACCCTGAGCACAGACGTGCTCACGGGTACGTACACCCACGCACTCACTCACTCAGAGTGCACAGCGGCTTTCTCATCATTAGGCATGTACTCTCTCTGTGCCTCGCGGATTGGTGCTCATGGAAGAAAATTGCGCAATCCTCAAATCGAACCCCTGGTCCTGACCTGAAGCGTGTCTAATCGAGCCGTGTCAATCGAGCTAACAGAAAAAGCTAAAATAAAGGGGAAAAAGCAACTGAGCCACAGTTTCCAGATTCTATGGGTACGACAAGGTCGCTGAGGCGGTGATGGAAGCTCGCGTGACCGACAGCTGCGCCGTGACAACTTCCGCGTGGAGAGCTTTTGTCTCAATTCTCTCCCCATCTACCATGGCAGGGGAGGGGCGGCTGTTGTTTGTCTTCTCGCCCTGACATTTTTCGCCCCGGCCATTCATCCGTCTTTTCTTCTTCCACCTCTTTTCCCCTGGGATTTTTTTCTCGTCGTCTGAAAGAGAGCATCCCACAGCCACCCCCTCAATCGGCTCACAGGTGTGCTTCCTGCGACCGGGTTCTCAGAGCATTCTTCTGCATTTTATTCTTTTTAATTGGCCAGATGCTGAAGTAATTTGTATGGAATCCAGCCGGATTCAGCCCTGCCCTCTCGCGCCAGTCAGTATTGCTTGTCAAGCATTTTTGTCCTGAAACGTCTTCAGGGTTCTTTATTCCCCCTATCTGTTCTACATGAATCCTCAGAGCAACCCAGCAAAGCAATAATTAGCGAGGTGGCTGAGTGGTGAGTGGTGAACTATCGCTCCAAAGTACTTGAGCTCGATTACGTGTGCCGTCACATTGCACAGAGCGTGCTCATGCCTGACTAGGAGAAAGTCAGGGCACTGTACACCCTGTGATAGCGTGTGCCTGCGCACTTGCTGTAACACCTGTGTGTGTTCTTGCACCATGT
Source organism: Macrostomum lignano (assembly GCA_002269645.1). Classification (NCBI taxonomy): domain Eukaryota; kingdom Metazoa; phylum Platyhelminthes; family Macrostomidae; genus Macrostomum; species Macrostomum lignano. The sequence continues at coordinate 215,037 of NIVC01001908.1, read as the reverse complement.
CTTGAAGCATGTATGTGAATTGAGCATAATTACAATACTTACCTTTTGTCCACTTGCAACTAGCCTTGCGGCTACACTATGTGACTAACCAATGTGGCAGAGATGTCTAAGGCCTTCAGAATGTCTTCCGTCTCAAGCCAACCAACTCAAGCGAATAATTGACAGGGCAAAGTAAGTAGAAGCTTGCCCTCAAAAAGCCGAAACTGAAACCATTCTGCGTCTGTTGCGGTGTTCTAGCGCCCCGACATTTTTCCCGTGTAACTGGCGGCGGCCGCGGCCTTTGTCTCGCGTTCACTCTGGTTAGTTAGCCTCGCTCCACTGACACGCGAACTGGATCGCATGTCTCAAACGGAATGTCAGTGCTCAAGGGGAGTGAGCTCAGATGGATTTCATGCCGCATAATTCTGTACCAACTCTCATGTGGAAGTCTGCGCTCGTGCGTGAACTTCCGATGCCTGCCTGGCTTTTTGATACGCAACTGGCTTTTCCGACTCTCCCGCCCTCTCTGCTGCCGTAGACACTTCACGCTGCTCCACTTTTAATTCCTTTTCAGCTCTCCCCTTCCCCTTTCTCGCTACCCCTCTTCCCTCTCCCTTCCCCTTTCTCTCTGCCCTCTCCCCTCTCCCTTCCCTTTCTCTCTGCCCTCTCTCTTCCCCTTTCTCTCTACCCCTCTCCCCTCTCCCTTCCCCTTTCTCTCTCCCTTCCTTTCTTTCTACTCCTCTCCCCTTCTCCCTTCCCCTTACTCGCTACCCGTCCAACCCTCTCCCTACTCTCTTCTCATTCTCTTTCTTCCATATACTAACTTTTGGCGATAGTATTTCTCTCTATTTAGCACCAGAACTTGGGTGTCACTGAACTGATATTGCTTTATGAAAAATCGAGCCATAAAAAGCCAATTATTATAATGAGTAACGATACAGTTGACTCCATTTTGACCCCGCTGTCTTGCCAACTTCAATCAATTCGAAAGCTTTCATCCCATATTTTTCTAGCAGTTGTCAGTCGCACCGATTGATATATATATAAGCGATATTTGGGCTTATATCTGCAATTAACTATCTGGCGAGCACAGCCCGGCACCCTGATGGGGGTCTCTCCACCGCCTTCCCGTGCCATTTCCTCTTGGCAGTCGCTCTGCCCAGGCTGCGTTGAGATTGACTGAGTGAAATAACTCTGCCCCCACACTGCTCGTCAGCCACCCCCAGCCCGGGCCCGGAAGTTTGTCAGGCCAGCAATGCCACGGCCGTGAGGCGCGTGGAAAACTGTGGAAAACTTTATCCCCACCTCTTCGGCACTGCGAACTCCCCATCCGAAAAAATCCCCTCGAAAAACTCTGGTTCTCTCATTCGTTGGCTTTTTAGCATTGTAGAAATAGTTTTTGTTGGGGATCAACTTTTTCAATAAGTTTTCCTAATCTCAAACCACCAAGACACAAAGAGTTTACAATGCCTGACGATTGGAAAGTCAGGGGCTCTGTACACCCTGCGTGAGCGGTGTATGAGTGCGTGACTGCGTACAGTATTAGCGCTCTTGTGTGTACTCAGGAGGAATGGGCAGAATTTCGGCCAGCGCCGGTTGCGCCAATGTGACCGCAGCCCTCCTACGAATATTTATGTTTATGAGAAACGAGGACAGAGAACGGAAAAAGATGCAGAAAACAGAGAGAAAGCAGAAAATGCCATCACGAGCTCGGGTGGAAAGAAGACAAGTTCGCACTGTGTACGGAGCAGCTGTTCTGATTCGATTGAATAATTCAAAATCGAGGGCGCAGCTGCGCAGTCCTGGTGTCCATCTGTCAGGCCCGAAGCAGATTAGTGTCGGTCTCCGGCCATAAAGATATGACAATAAGCTACTCAAGAAGCCCGTATTGTGAAAAGATTTCGCCGAACGTGTTGTGGCCGGGTGCGAACAGCCCTCCTGCGAATACGTCTCCCTTCTCTTCCAGTCCCCGCTAGCCTTTACCCAAACACCTCGTGACCAAAGGTGCGAGTCTTAACAGATGAGCCCCAAAATATAAGGGTGAAAAGTTGAGACGTTGGTTCAGCTCGAAAACATGTGTAACTGTTGTCAAATTTCACAATTGTAGCCTATACTCGTAAATTAATATAAAAATACATATTGCAGCTGGACTCAGCACTGCCTGCAGTTTATGAAACCCTTCACAATATTGATGACAAGTTGGTCCCTCTCCCTCCCTCAGCTCCTTCTCCCTCCCTCAGCTCCTTCTCCCTCCCTCGGCTACTTCTCACTCCTTCGGCTCCCGCTCCCTCCCTCGGCTCCCTCTCCCTCCCTCAGCTCCCTCTCCCTCCCTTCGCTCCCGCTCCCTCCCTCGGCTCCCTCTCCCTCCCTCGGCTCCCTCTCCCTCCCTCAGCTCCCTCTCCCTCCCTCAGCTCCCTCTCCCTCCCTTCGCTCCCGCTCCCTCCCTCGGCTCCCTCTCCCTCCCTCAGCTCCCTCTCCCTCCCTTCGCTCCCGCTCCCTCCCTCGGCTCCCTCTCCCTCCCTCAGCTCCCTCTCCCTCCCTTCGCTCCCGCTCCCTCCCTCGGCTCCCTCTCCCTCCCTCGGCTCCCTCTCCCTCCCTCTCCCTCCTTCGGCTCCCTCTCCCTCCCTCAGCTCCTTCTCACTCCTTCGGCTCCCGCTCCCTCCCTCGGCTCCCTCTCCCTCCCTCCGCTCCCTCTCCCTCCCTCCGCTCCCTCTCCCCCTCCACTTTTCCTCTCACTCTCACTCTCCTCCCTCATTCCTTCCTCACCCCTCCCTCACTCTCCCTCCTTTAATCTCACTCTCTACCTCTCTCCCTCACTCCCATCTATTGCCCGCTCTCAAGCCAGTCCTGTTTTCTTATTCCTTCCTCCTCTCCACTAGTCTCCATTTTCACCTTCTCTCCGCGATCAGTTCATCGCAGTTTCTCTCGCTTGTCTCGTTTTTTTAAAATGCTCAGCTTTACACAATTTCATTTGAGAATTCTTCTCAGCAGACAATGCGCAGGCGCTGAAGTGTCCCGGATCCCCTAGCCAGCCATTTTTCAGGTGCGGCCAAGAATTGAGGAAAAGTTTCCTTAGAGGAGAGGGGGAGGGCAGCTCAATGCAAGCGCCGCGACAGCCTCTCGGATATGGATGGAGATGGACTGTGGGCACAATGGATTTGCCAGCAGACGTTTAAGCTGGTGATGCACTTGAAGCTGAGAATTGACAGTTTTTGGGGCTATAGGTAAGCCGCTTACAGCAGACGGGCTTTAAGCCTATGGGGATCAGTCAGGCTGTCCCACCTGGAGGGATAAATGTCGCATCTGTGACAGGCGACGCTCTGTGTTTTAAACTTTTATTTCAGAGCTGTTTAAGATGACGTATGTTAAAAGAAGCAGATTTGTCTCCTTGGAACACCCAGACAGACACAGAGTTGTACATGCCTAATCATGAGAAGGCCAGAGCAAATTGTACATCCTGTGTGAGCGCGTGCCTTCATGCCAGTTGAGATTGCAGAAATCCTCAGCAGGCGTTTACAGAGATGCCTGTCAGGATTCAACATCGGCTATTTTTAACTGGCACATCGCGTCAATGTAAGGCAAGGGGAGCATCCGTCCAGAGTTTTTTGCTGGTTTTTTTTGTCTTCCTATTCCCGAAAAAAGACTTCCTATTTTGCATAAAAGTGTCTAAAAATACGGGGAGTGGTGAGGCACCGAAGCCAGTCCCTGTTGCTCCGTCAGGCCACTCCCAAAAGAGGCGAAATCCGAGCCGCTTTGCTTGAAATCAAAGCACAATAGAAACGATTTTTGCATGGATTTTTTCACCGACTGCTCCATTTAGCTGGTTTGTTATTCTTGGCTGTCTGGGTAGATAGGGGAAGGTGAATGCTGGGCGATATCTGGCATATTTCAGTAATGATTTTGCATGCACTTTTTATTATTATTGCATTTCAATATAAGCGTGGCTTATAAATGCAAATGCCTGGGTCTGGGGCTGGCTATGCAAGATCAGTTGAACCCGGAGAAGGTTTCTAATCCGGAAAAGTTGTCGCACTTGAAATCGGATTGTTCACTTGTTCTGAGCGCCAGGCATCGCACCTGAGCCCATGCATCAAATTTAGCATCGGACAGTGATTGAATGTGCGCTCATTTGGGTCCGCGAAGTGATGGAGACCGGAGGCTGAAAGTAATGCGGCGATAAAACGGCTGGGAGACGGAGCGTGAGCAAGAGGAGGTCAGCTGGGGAGAGGTGCCGACTGCCTGTCGTTGGGGCAAGGCTGACTGCTGGGACTCGACTAGGGAGTTTTTATTAGACACAGGCCGCCACCTTCACGCCGAAAACTGGATAGAGAGTGAATGAAATGGCATTAGAGACAGGGAGACAGCGGCAGAGTGGATGGGTGGCAATGGGTCATGAAAATTTTATGGCCAACGCGGGTGAGCTCTGGGAACTCAGGGAGACTCGGCTAGAGGTGACGGTGAGATGGGCAAGGAGAGCAGAGAGAGGGAAAGGAGGGGTGGCTGAAAGTCTGCAGAAAATCTGCGCCAAGAATCTCTCTTCCGTTGGCTGGCGAAGGCGCAGCTCTGGATTGCCGCTGATAAGCGCGTCAAGACTCCTGCAGGCAGCCAGCATGCCTCTTGGATGGATGCTCGATGCAGTTTTTGGCCAACTGCTGGGGACAGTTTTCCTCTCGCGCTTTATTCCCAGCCGAGCTGATCCCCTCTCCCTCCCCCACACTTTCGAACCGGGTTTGAGGCTGTGGCAGCGCACTTCAATCGCAAACAATCTCCAGCCACCCGCATCAATCTAGGAAATCCCGCGGCTCTTAAGACCCGCTGCTTCTAAGTCGTCTCAAGTTCTCCGTCAGTGCGGTCCACTGTCGCTTGCTGGCAAGTGCGGTGGAGCTCCTTATGCGGTGCGGTGAGGAACACCCGGTTGCTATGAGGCTGCACGAGATAAATTTTCTCTAGCATTATGTGCTTTATATTTTCGACTTTGGGAATAACAAGCAATGAGATTACAGTGGGCAGACAGTAACCCTTGCTGGCGAGCGATCTTATCTTGAGGCATAATTTTAAACAATATTTCTAAAGCAAAAGAAAAGTTTCGTTTTACACAATGACTTTTTAAAACTTAATGAAGACAATTCCGTTTTTTGTTTTAATAGAAACAAAACAGGTAAGTAAGACACGCATGGCAAGAATTTTAAGCAAAGTCTGAAGCGAATCATGGACAGAAGCGGATGTGGAGGCATGGACAGAAGCGGATGTGGAGGCATGGACAGAAGCGGATGTGGAGGCATGGACAGAAGCGGATGTGGAGGCATGGATAGAAGCAGATGTGGAGGCATGGACAGAAGCGGATGTGGAGGCATGGACAGAAGCGGATGTGGAGGCATGGACAGAAGCGGATGTGGAGGCATGGACAGAAGCGGATGTGGAGGCATGGACAGAAGCGGATGTGGAGGCATGGACAGAAGCGGATGTGGAGGCATGGACAGAAGCAGATGGAGGCATGGACAGAAGCGGATGTGGAGGCATGGACAGAAGCGGATGTGGAGGCATGGACAGAAGCGGATGTGGAGGCATGGACAGAAGCGGATGTGGAGGCATGGATAGAAGCGGATTTTCAAGCGGCAACATCAAAGCTCAACAGCAAAAGCTCAAATAGAACCAGACACTGTAGCAGAAGTGCCACTGAGTCCGGCTGACGGATTCTATTTTGAGTCCTTTCATCTCAAGCAGACAGTGAACGGCCTAGCGCAGACTTAGATGCGAGAAAGTGGACTGCATGGTCCTCTAAACCTGATCGTCTGCCTCCCAGTGAACTGTCGTAGCGACTGCCACGGATGGAGAAGCGGAGGCGGTGTCGGACGAGGCGGAAGCGAAAACCGATCCAATCTCTGCTGTCGCGGACCGGCTCCGCCGCCAGAGCTCCTCGCAGATCTCCGCAGCCGCCGACGGCCCGGCGTTGCTGTCAACGAGAGCCAGTAGGAGCACGCCGTCCGGCCCGATCCGATCGGTAAAGGTGACAATTCCCACTCCGCCGCCGCCAGCGGTGCAGCCACGCATCCGCAGCAGTCTGGTGACATATCTGCGCCGAGCAGACTTGGGCAGAAGCCGCCAGCACCAGATGATGAAGCTCCGGCCGGTCAGACAGCCGAGACCGAAAAGCCAGAACCAGAGAAGAGCGTAGACCTTCTCGTTGAGTCGGTTGATTTGCAGAACGCACTGCACGGTGTGCCGCTGCTCGTTGCCAAGCACCCGGATGAGCAGGTCGCAGTAAGTCACGCGGGGAAAATAGCCGGACTCTTCCCAGTCGCGGCCGAGCGTCAAATTCACGGCCAACGAGAAGCCGTAGGCAACCGTCCGAGTGCCGGCTGTCAAGTAGGAGTTAATGATGAAGAACTGGGAGACTGTGGTACCGATGTAGAGCAATTTGGTAGCCAGGTAGGCCCTGCACAGCTGGCTGTTGGCGGGGTTCAGCTGCGCCCAGCAGCGCGATCCTCCAACTGACCTGGCTTCGGCGGCGTCCAGCGCTTCGCCGAGATGCCCGGCCACTGACGCCACAGTCTGGCGTCGGGCGCGCCTGCTGCGCAGGTCTTGACAGTCGGTGGCCAGCTGCAGCGCCCGTGGAAGTCGCAGACCGCGCCTATCCAGACAGTTGGACCAGAACAGGTTGGGCAGCTGGAACATGACGGCCTGGAGCAGCAGCAGGAAGGCCACCCACTGGTAGTAGGGCAGCTCCTCCGCCTTGCGCTCGGGGAGGCCCTTTGGGATCGGCCGGTCGCGCGGCAGATGGTAGGTGTTCAGCGCCCAGCAAGCGCTCTCCGTGTACTCCAGGTGAGCCTCAGTGAACTCCTTGGGCACCCAGCAGCTGATCGGGCTGCCAAGGTACTGCCGTTTGCAGGTGATCACCACGCAGCACAGCAGGAGTAGAAAGGTGAAAAAGTGATTGAGCCTGTCGTTGGACTCATCGTTGACTTCCTTCGAGAAGATTCCAAAGCCCATGGTTAATTGCTTCTTGCCTTCCTTACGATCTAGCTCAAAGCAGAGGTTCAGAAGTCGCCCGCAAAGCCGTTGCCCTCCAGCCCGCAGACAAAGTTATTGATATTAAGCAAGGGGGTCGTGTGTGCACGCAAGTTTTTTTCATTTTTTCTGTCCCTTGTGCCAAAATTCAAGAATGGAGTCAAGCGTACATTCAAACTGAAAGCCCCGCTGCTTGGAATGGTGTCTACTATTAGAGGGACTAACTGCATAATGGGGGTTTCGGATATGAGTGCTTGAAGAGGAAAGGAATGAGCAGGTGCTTTTTTGCCTCTCGGGCGAACTTATTTTCAATTGCGTTTTACAGCCCAAAGGCACTACTTTAGTATCCTACTTTTAGTAGCGTAAAGCGTAAAGTAAAGTTTGTTTCCACTAATGCCAAAGAACTGATTTTTCGGTTCCAACATAATTTCTGTTCACACTTCGGACTTGATTACGTTCGCGCTAATTCTTCCAGTCCAATCGATTTTCTTAGCGAATTCAGAGCAACCCTGATTGAAGGGCGCCGGCCGTGATGGAGGGCGGACTTTTGCATCCCCTCCAGCATCCCCTCCTTGATGTCCTCTCTGCTGGGCAGCTTCTTACGCGCTTAACACTTGGCCGTTCCTTGATTCAATTCCCGGCCAGCAAAGTCTAATTAGAGTACTCTATGCGGAGCGCCAGTAGAGACAATAAAGGGACAATGAATTAACTTTTTACGAGTTAGCAAGTAGCATAAAGTCTGTCTGAAGGAACATCGTGGCTGACAAAAACTATGGGTGTGAACCACACTTATGGGTGTGAACTACACTTATGGGTGGGAACCACACTTATGGGTTGGAACCACACTTATGGGTGTGAACCACACTTATGGGTGTGAACCACACTTATGGGTGTGAACCACACTTATGGGTTGGAACCACACTTATGGGTGTGAACCACACTTATGGGTGTGAACCACACTTATGGGTGTGAACCACACTTATGGGTTGGAACCAGAACCGCACTTTTGGGTTGAACCGCACTTATGGGTGTGAACCACACTTATGGGTGTGAACCACACTTATGAGTGTGAACCAAACTTATGGGTGTGAACCACACTTATGGGTGTGAACCACACTTATGAGTGTGAACCAAACTTATGGGTGTGAACCACACTTATGGGTGTGAACCACACATGTCTATCCAACCAAGAACGCGGTGACTGCGGGGAAAAGCTGTTTTGAGCGGGGGGACTTGAGGAACTGAGCAATCTGCCGCTAGCCAATCCCTGGGTAGCAACTGGCCCGTCCTGAGCAGTGGCCGTAGCGTCATAAAACTGAGCCTCATCTCATCTGCCAGCTACTCATGCACAAACTTGAACCGGGGGGTATTGTTTAAACAGAATTCGCCAGTTTAGACAGCCATCAACGGGAGTCACTTCAACGGAATGTCAGGTTTCGAGTGATGTATAGGACGCATCGCACCCGGTAAGTGATAGCGCGCGGCATTATTCATACTGACTACATTCTTTATATTTCTAGCCATTTGTGCGTGTAATTTCTGAATGCTTTTTGCCTAGTGGGTTAGAAAAACGTGAATAGCCGGAGCGCTGTAGATATTTGATGCGATGCTCATCAATTCTGACCATACTCTCTGGGGGTTACATTGTCCTTGACCATACTCTCTGGGCTTACATTGTCCTTGACCATACTCTCTGGGCTTACATTGTCTCTGACCATACTCTCTGGGCTTACATTGTCTCTGACCATACTCTCTGGGCTTACATTGTCTCTGACCATACTCTCTGGGCTTACATTGTCTCTGACCATACTCTCTGGGCTTACATTGTCTCTGACCATACTCTCTGGGCTTACATTGTCTCTGACCATACTCTCTGGGCTTACATTGTCTCTGACCATACTCTCTGGGCTTACATTGTCTCTGACCACACTCTCTGGGGCTTACATTGTCTCTGACCACACTCTCTGGGGGTTACATTGTCTCTGACCATACTCTCTGGGGGTTACATTGTCTCTGACCATACTCTCTGGGCTTACATTGTCTCTGACCATACTCTCTGGGCTTACATTGTCTCTGACCACACTCTCTGGGGCTTACATTGTCTCTGACCACACTCTCTGGGGGTTACATTGTCTCTGACCATACTCTCTGGGGGTTACATTGTCTCTGACCATACTCTCTGGGGTTACATTGTCTCTGACCATACTTCCTGGGGTTAGACTGTCTCTGACCATACTTCCTGGGGTTAGACTGTCTCTGACCACACTCTCTGGCCTTACTGAGGCTTTGGCTCCTCAAGGCGACAGCTAAGAGGCAAGCAGCCAGATAAAATTGCGGCTTTTTTTTAATCAAAGTTCAAATCAATTTAATAGTACAGCTCAACTTCACGGACTTTTCCAGATAGATAGGAGTTTTTCTGCCGCTAATTTCAATACAGAATCCTCAAGAGCCGCTTCTGTTGACTTCAACAATTCAATTCTCTGGGTGATCGCATTGACAGCCCTTCGCATCCTGTCAGTATGGGGACTTTTAAAGTAATATGCAAAACCTTTGAGCTTTGACATGTTTCTATTTCTGAGCCCACGGCATCTTTGCGTTGATATTTTATTTGACTCAATCCCTTCAAGAGCTACCAATTTCCTGTGCAAAACAGCGATTGCATCCGCCAGAAAGCTAGGTTAGATTGTATCTCTCGGCTAGGATTGCCTCTCAATTACGCGTCACTGTTCTCATCTCATCCTATCTCACCTCTTGACGAACGTGAATGTTGGTGTGAGTGAGTGCTGGTGTGAGTGAGTGAGTGCCGGTGTGAGTGAGTACTGGTGTGAGTGAATGCTGGTGTGAGTGAGTGCTGGTGTGAGTGAGTGCTGGTGTGAGTGAGTGCCGGTGTGAGTGAGTACTGGTGTGAGTGAGTGCTGGTGTGAGTGAGTGCTGGTGTGAGTGAGTGCTGGTGTGAGTGAGTGCTGGTGTGAGTGAGTGCTGGTGTGAGTGAGTGCTGGTGTGAGTGAGTGCTGGTGTGAGTGAGTGCTGGTGTGAGTGAGTGCTGGTGTGAGTGAGTGCTGGTGTGAGTGAGTGCTGGTGTGAGTGAGTGCTGGTGTGAGTGAGTGCTGGTGTGAGTGAGTGCTGGTGTGAGTGAGTGCTGGTGTGAGTGAGTGCTGGTGTGAGTGAGTGCTGGTGTGAGTGAGTGCTGGTGTGAGTGAGTGCTGGTGTGAGTGAGTGCTGGTGTGAGTGAGTGCTGGTGTGAGTGAGTGCTGGTGTGAGTGAGTGCTGGTGTGAGTGAGTGCTGGTGTGAGTGAGTGCTGGTGTGAGTGAGTGCTGGTGTGAGTGAATGCTGGTGTGAGTGAGTGCTGGTGTGAATGTTAGTATGAGTGAGTTCTGGTTTAGTGAGTGAGTTCTGGTGTTAGTGAGTGAGTTCTGGTGTGAGTGTGGGCATTCAATTAAAGCAAGACATTCGGGTGACCAACTCCAGTCATCGCATTTTCTTACCAAGGGGTCAGCGAGTCGGGCCCAGGGCTCAGAGGTTTGACAGAGCGAGATGAGCGGTTGGCGAGGGAGCGAGTGATTCGTGCGCTCGTAGTAAGCCACAAAGAGGCAAAATTAGCTAGACTCTGGCTAGACTATTCTAAGAATTATAGTTTTGCCACTTGCATTTTCCCTCTCACTCTCTCTCTCTCTCTCACTCTATCTCTCTCTCTTCCTTTCTCCCACCCCTGTCTGCCTTCCCATAATTCGGGCTGAATAAGAGGTGGTCGCAAGTGAGGCTCCGAGGTTGTGGGAGCATTTATCCATATCTCTTCGCCGTTCATTTGGAAGTCTGTCTAGGCTGCGCAAGTTATTAATATTTTTGTTTTATCGGCGTCGCAAATAAGAGTAGTTGGAATTTGAAGGTGAGTCACGCAAACTTGCTTAGATAGAGATAGATAGATAGATAGATAGATAGATAGATAGATAGATAGATAGATAGATAGATAGATAGATAGATAGATAGATAGATAGATAGATAGATAGATAGATAGATAGATAGATAGATAGATAGATAGATAGATAGATAGATAGATAGATAGATAGATAGATAGATAGATAGATAGATAGATAGATAGATAGATAGATAGATAGATAGATAGATAGATAGATAGATAGATAGATAGATAGATAGATAGATAGATAGATAGATAGATAGATAGATAGATAGATAGATAGATAGATAGATAGATAGATAGATAGATAGATAGATAGATAGATAGATAGATAGATAGATAGATAGATAGATAGATAGATAGATAGATAGATAGATAGATAGATAGATAGATAGATAGATAGATAGATAGATAGATAGATAGATAGATAGATAGATAGATAGATAGATAGATAGATAGATAGATAGATAGATAGATAGATAGATAGATAGATAGATAGATAGATAGATAGATAGATAGATAGATAGATAGATAGATAGATAGATAGATAGATAGATAGATAGATAGATAGATAAAAATGTGGCAGTAGTACACAGAGTGGAAGTGAAAAGCACTTCAGCTTCCTCAGTTGAGCAATCGCTCGAGCCGGCCGTCGCTGCTCAAGAGTGCCGCAGTGGCGATGAGGAAGGGCAGCAGGGCGATTACAGCGCCAGGCGCCGGTGCTCACTGAAGCGAGTCAAAATTTCTCCCTTTCGATCTTGTCATTTTCTTGCGCTTATTTCCCCACTGTCCCGGGAGCAATTGAAACGTACGGTTGCGGACGCTACACGATGAGGATACGAGGAAGCCGTGAGCTGCACAGGGAGTCCGAATGACACACAGCCGAGCGCGCAGGGAAGTGGATCCGTCGGCATGGGTAGGGATTCTAAAAGACGCAAGAGGGCGGGGCTCCAGCGTCCCTTCGCCTTCGGCATTTGGAGGTGGCTAAAAGAGTCCAAGAGAGATGCAGCTCAGAAGCCATTGAGTCTCAGAGGAGAGAGAGACAGCAGTCTTCGGGTTTTTTCTGCAGCTTGGCTCGGTTTCTTAATTCCTCTTTGTGCCAGAAGAGTTGGAACGGATTAGACAGAGTCAGATGGAATTAATGTCCTAATTTTGGCGAGTACGGCCGGCGTTACACCTTTCAGACCTGCACGGGTACCTGGGCCGTACGTTGGCAGCGATGAAAGGCGATACGTGGGTCAATTAATTCCCTTCTATAGCTTTCCTTCAGTCCCTCGCTGGCTCCTTCTCTGCCCCTATCTTGGCAGCCTTCGGTTCCAGCTTCCCATTCTTGTTTGATGAAGCCAATTGGTGGCCCAGCTGGAAACGAACTTAGAAGTCAAGTCGTGTGACGGACGCGCGAGCTTCAAATGATTGGGAAGCAAAACTGGCAGCTGGATATGACGGAGAGTGGAAGCTTGCCAGAATGAATTCTTCATAAAATTAATTCGTAAAAGTATCAGAATAAAGTGCTGCTCATTGTTTGATAAGTACATTGACAAAATTGTCGGTTTTTGCGCGCCCAGTGCACTCCTGTCACGCGCTTTTTCAGCCCCATCCCCTCACACTACATAATGCTCGTAAAATCAGCACAGTTGATACTTCGTAGTACACAATTGAACCTGTTTAAAGCTTGAAGCCGGCTAGCGGAGAAGAGGAACTTGGGCCCAATAAAGAATTTCCAATCGGATTGATCCTTTCAGGCTTCTGGTTGGAAGATAGGCGGGCGGACCCGACAGACTCCCCCCCTAGAGGGCAGTTATTCAGCTCCCAGCACTTGCATATGCCAGTTACTGGGGGCAGCTGTCCAATCTCTGACCCGGATATCCAGTGATTAGATATCAGGTCGAAGCTTGGAGTGTCAGCAAAGAGAAGGACCAGCCCAGAGTGTTCAGAGCAGCATTGGAGAGTCCAGTAAGGCCTGCTGCTAGAAATGCTAGTTAAATACTCTATTGACCCGGCCTCAAGACTTCGCCCAGTCTAATCTCCATCTCTTCTCGCGCGCTACTCCTCCCCATCGTTGAAGATGGATCCCAGAGGGGATTCCATCGATCCGGCTCAATCGACGGTAGCAAAGAGAACTCGCGGGAAGCGATGAGGCTTGTTTTGGGAGATAAACGTCGGCCGAGAACCCGCTCGGGACCAAGCGATTCTTATCAATTGCTTAATTAACGGTTTTGATGTCTATTTGATCTTCAATACAGTCAACTCATTTTTTAACTATGAAATAAAACTATTTTTGTGGATGAAGCTGCAGCTAAGGTAATATACTATCCAGTGCAAGCCTACAGAACCATCCGATTGTAAAACCGCTAGGTAGCCCTTTAAATTGAAATAAATCCTGAAGTGTGGCACTGGGGGGGGGTAGTGGATGGAAACTAAAACTGCTGCCCCAAAGTCAACGCAGCCGTTTTAGGCTAAATGCATCACCCTGCCCCTGGGGATCAACGCCTAGAAAAAAAAACTTTGATAACGATTCTAGCAAAAAACTTCCAGCCTCTCAGTCGCCGTCCTGCAACCCCCAAAGTAGGAATGATGAGCCCTCGTTAATTATTCAATATCAGCTCTCTGCTGCTGTCACGCTCTCTTGCAGGACCCTGAAACTGATGGCTGAATGGCGACAAAGTGGTTTAGTTGTGGCTGATAAAAATAATTCCAACCGTTACCCGTTTTAGTGAGCAACTGCATTTTATTTAACCGATCAGGCGTTTATTGTCGAATAAGGACTTTGTGGACAAACAAGTATGGCTGATCTAGTCAAAAACAGTTTATTATTTCAACATTGCAAAAGGTCTTTTGCTTCTGCAATCATTTCTGTTAATTTCAGGAAAGATCCTGTGCTGATCAATTCCGTTTAAGCTTCTCTCAAAGTGAATTAACCAACGAAGTGGAAAGCTTTCTTTCAACCGATAGCGCATGGGAAAACACGGTTTTGTAAGATTTTAAACTCCCCTTTTTAAGCCTACGAGCGTACTTACAATTTCTTCCCGTTGCTGAGCTTCTCAAAAGCACAAGCAGCCTATCAGTGTCCGATATGAAAGTTGGCAAGCAGTCAAGTTTGGAACACTCGTAAGGCATCAACTATCAACCTCGATGACTTGCACACATCGTAATATCCGATGGCCTAAAGTACAAGCTACGTAGCCCTACGTTCTTTAAGTTTAGTCGTTATAAAAGTCGACCAAAATTTGTGTTAGCGACTGACTCTGAATGCGGTCAAATTAATTGTTGAAGCTTAATAATGCCAGTCTGTAAACGACAACACTAAGGCACAGATTGTGTACACTGTCTGACGTTGAGAAAGTCAGTGCCGCTGTACACCCTTGTGAGCGCGTGCCCTTGTTCGCTCTGGGGTCAGTGGAATGGGCGTATTAAATCGACTGTCATTTTGACTTGCTCCAACACCCAAAGCCCTGCGGCTGAATATTAGCAAATAATTATTTTACTACAATCTATTAGCCGTGTATTGGAAGCTACTAAAATGACTATTTTAATATCTTTATCTTAAGAATCCTCACCAAAACTGCAGAAACTTCGAGCATGTGACTGGCGCCTTCCCAATGGACACCGCCTTCGTTACCGGCCTGTCCAAGTTCAAGCTCGACTCGGCACGGCTGCGCAAAGATGACGACTTTGCTGACCGAATTTCGCACACCTTCACTACGGCAATAATTGTGGTGTTCTCACTCGTCATTTCATGCAGGCAGTACATCGGCAAGCCCATCGCCTGCTGGGTGCCGACCGAGTTCACCAGGGCACAGGAGGAGTACACGGAGAACGTCTGCTGGATCACCAGCACCTACTTTATAAACCCCGGGAATGTTAATTACCCCAAAGACAGCATTGAGCGCTACCAACAGACCATTGGCTACTACCAGTGGGTGCCGCTGGTGCTGCTGATTCAAGCTTTCCTGTTCAACCTGCCATGCCTGATCTGGCGACTGTTTAATTGGCAGTCTGGAATCCAGGTAGGCTTAGCGGCTGTAGTAATCCTTCATATTCAAATCCTTCGTGTCGAGTTTTGAACCATCTCCGTGCCTGGGATGGTATGCACTGTTTTCCTACCATAGATATTCTTTTAGCAAGGAGCGATCTTCCTATTCCTAACTGAATGTGCAACAGATACACAGAACAGGCAGAAGGCTGGGGGGGGGGCAGATTTTGTGAGTTCAACTGCACCTTTTTACGGTTTTAATGTCCGTTTGGAACTTCAGTTGAACTGCTAGTTTCACTCTAAAAAAACTACTGCAAACACCAGTTAGATTGACAATTTAGAATTCAGAAGGTCACGAAAATGGATAGCAGACTCTTTAGACCGCTGTTCTTCCAGGCAACGACTTCGGAATCGCTTCTTGTTAAAGTTCTCTCAGCTCATTGAGAGCATCTTTGGCGTAGGTTGGGGATTTCTACCGCCTAGACCTACCACCTAAAGGTAGCTACCGATTGCTGATTCAGAATTTAAACATTTAAGCTTCTCGCTTGACATTCAGCAATCAGCATTCTCAAGAAGAGAACATCCCAGTGTGGTAATTGAACTCGTTGGTTTACGACTCAACTATCTACCCATCAACTCATCAGAAACAGACTTCTACCATAGATATTATGCTCAACTCCAACACCCAGTATGTCTCTAACATAGAGCATTTCGCTATTGTTGCCAGGAATTTTCTTGCAATTTTGTTGCATTTCTTGCACGAATATAAGGTTGTACACTTTTTCCGTTCAATTTCAACAAAACTCGCATTCTATTTCGGCAAGCTGAAATTCAATTTCATCATTCTATATTTAGCTACTTCAACCGTCATTCCAATTCGTCATTGACCCATTCAATTTCAGCAATCGGATATTCTATTTCATATCAAATTAAGAGCGTTCATTCTGTCTATGGATAAAACTTGCTCCTGCAAGTTACTGCATTCAATTTCAACACAATATTTTTAGCGCGCTGTTTTTTAGTTTACTTTAACAATCTTCAGTAGCCCCCTCCCAAGCTAACAACAAATACTGTAACTGTCTGAGGCTCTCTATAGCATCCCTCTTTAAACCGAGTGCTCTCCTTCAAGTTCGCTTCCAGAAGACATAATTTTGTTTCATGTACGGGAGCATACACTGAATTCATTTTGAAAAGATATTACTGTACAAATCAAGAAGAATGAGCGACGAGGAGATGTTGGAAGAATCAGGAGATGAAGAAGAAATCGGTGACGAAGATGATGAGGTTGAACCCTAAGGTCCATTACGGACGAGAGACAGAAACTGCCTTCTTGACGCACATGAGAACGGACAGGATTGTGTCCATCTGACGCAACCCATAAAGCCGCTTCTGCCTCTGCTCTCGTACCTTCATGTTGAAATTGAATGGGAAATCTGCATGCAGAAGACAGTTTTGTCCATAGACAAATTAGCACCCTTACTATGGTAGGAAATAGAATATCCAATTGCCGAAATTGAATGCCGCTTGACGAATTGGAATGACGGTTGAAGTAGCTAAATATAGAATGATGAAATTGAATGTCAGCTTGCCGAAATAGAATGCGAGTTTTGTTGAAATTGAACGGAAAAAGTGTATTGCTGATAATTATAGTCCAGATGCGAGCTATATAAGATAACAACACTTCAATTTATCCGTCAGTCTAATGCTGAATAGCAAGATGTGGAGGCTACATGGGTTAAAGAGAAGGCAGTTCTCCGAGGCCCGGGATAGAGTCATAATCGCGCTTTCTATCCGCTTTTAGAAGAAAAGAAGAATAATAAGAATGAGCGCAAGAGAAGCCGACTGTCACGCAAGGCAAAGTGAAAATGTAGAAATAGATGCAACCGACTATGAACAAAAGGGCTGCTTGTCTTTTAAAACAACTCAGCCCGCTGCATTGCATGCAAAAAGGTGAGCTGAGCCGGCGATTGATGGTAAGCCGGCACCTTAATCCTCCCCGCATCCGCGTGCCCGTTGAAAAGCCGAATGAGCACAAAGAGCTCAACCGGGTAGAAACTGATGCGTGTCAACCAGGAATTACCGCAAACACTATAGAAGGCGTTGCATCCTCACCCTGTGAACTTACTGAGTATGGGCAAGCGAGAAATGAACTAAATTGGATAGTCCAGGTCAATGAATGTAAAACCTATGTGAAAGTATGTTAGCTTGATTAGTAATTTGAATACTGTTACAGGTAGAAGGCGCGAGATAAGTGACGTCAGGGACAAATGCGTTCAAGGATGGCCGAGATATGAGCGAGCTCTGGACAACAACAGACTCATTCTTATCCTTAGAACATGCTTGCTACCTAGTAGCGACTTCCTAATGAGCCGGGAGTTTCATTCTTGTAAATTTATAATTTGGGAAAATTGAGGCTTTCCTTTGTTGAAGACCTCTTCTGCTCACCCATCAATTTGACAGAATTTTGGGAACCTCAGGTGTTCTTGATCAGAAATTTCAGTTGATCTTTTGTTGTTTCTTCAGATAATGACTGTATTTTGCAAGCTTCAAGCCTACAAGACTGATGGGTGAAAACAAAAATGACTATCTTATGGCTGGTTTAGGATTCATACACGTATGAGTGCTTGAAAACTCTCTGATTAATGACGGGTCACACCTACTTCTCATCCCATGGTAACACGGTGCTACAGAGAATTTTGCTACATAAAATTTTATTAAAATCACCTTTCTTCGCTTTAAAAACCAATTGCAGTTGTCAAACATAATGGAGGTGGCCTGTGACGTGGAGATGATCAAGGATCCTCTGAGCCGGCAGACCAGTGTGCGCTATGTTGCCAAGCACATCGAGGATTCGCTCGGCTCGCATCGCGAGTACCGCTCAGGCTGTGCAACCAAACTCAGGCAGTGCGTAGCCAAAAATTGCTGCTTTTTCTGGTTCGGCAAGCGCTACGGAAACTTTCTAGTTTGCCTGTATCTAATCTGCAAGGCCTGCTACATCTGCAATGTCATCGGACAGTTTTTCCTGATGAACAAGTACCTGGGCACCAACTACACTTTCTACGGACTGGAGCTGCTGCGAGATCTCGCGGAGGGCCGACAGTGGGAGGAAAGCGGCAATTTTCCCCGCATCACCCTCTGCGATTTCTACGTGCGCCGGGTGGGTGCCAACAATCACAGGCACACTGTGCAGTGCGTCCTGCCCATCAACATGTTCAACGAAAAGATCTACATCTTCTTGTGGTTCTGGATGATCCTAGTGTCAGTGGTCAGCATTAGCAGCTTCATGTTCTGGATTTACAAGTCAGTATTTCGCACTAATCGGTCTCACTTTGTGCGAAAGTTTCTCAAGCTGCGCAACATTCTGGAACCGGGTGACAAGAAGAAAAGCTTCCAGTTCGTCGACGAGTACCTGCGCCCGGATGGCGTGTTCATACTGCGGCTGATTGCACAGAACTCCGGCGAACTGGTCGCCAGCGAGGTCACTGAGGCCCTCTGGCTCATGTACAAGGGCCGCTGCATGCTGTCCATCGGCCTACCCAACGATCTCAAGGAGCCGCTGCCGCCGTCCGCTCCGCAAGTCGGGGATCGGGGACCGGGCTCCGGCCGCGGCGCTGCGGCGGCCTCAGCGGCCAAGCGCCGCCTGCCTAACACGCACCCGCACGCTCAGCCGCTGAACTCGATCGATGACGACCCGGGCGAGTTTGTCTGATTTGGCCCGTTGTTACCAGCCGCCTATCGAATTCGGTACACCGTCTGCAAAGCTACTTAAGTGGCAGCTTTCCACTCTTATGAGGCGTGAGAACGTGTTGTTGAAGTTCCCTCGGAGACTAAGTCACTTTTTTCTGTCTTGCTTCGTTAAATTTTCCTCATTTCAATGCCGTATTCGGAGTCAAAGTTATAGTATTTATGTTATGAAAAAATTCATACACAACTTAAGTCAAACTTGCAGGGTCCGTTCAGGCGGGGTCAGGTTGCTGTTACGTCCTGTTATACTACAGTGGTCCCTGGCTATTCAATCCTTCCTGGAATTGAACGCTGCGTCCCTGTTAATGGAACACTATCGTATTCTCCTGCAATACCAACGCTGTGCTGCCTATACTGTACCTTCGCATCTAGATGTCTGCTGCGTGTGTTATAGCTTTCGCATAATTATATTCAATATATCCCCGACTCAAGAAAATGCTGTAGTTAATGGTTAGTTGTGTCTATGGTTTTAGGCTTTGATAATGAAAGATTATTAAACGCCTATTTTGTGTAGAAATCATGAGACAATGGTTGATAATGCATGACTAAATTTAGATACCGTCTATGGTAATTCGTCAGAAACTTTGGTCTTAAATGTTCTAAGTTACAGCGAAGACTTCTCAGTTTTTCATTTTAAGCCGTCTTCGCTTGCCTGCCTTAAACATGACCGCTACGCATCTTATCAATTGGTCTCATCTGCCGGTTGATAGTCTCGATGGCGTTTCATCCAGCGAATACATCGTCAAGCACGATGGACGTGAGTAACCAGAACATTACACTTAGTAGGCAGAACGTCTCAACTATCTTCACGGATTGTCATTTCTCTGGCTGCACTTTCAACTTGAATGGTTAGAGACATCTGCGTCATTGAGAATTGCAACTATAAACAACTAAAAACTGTAAACTGTAAATTGAAGCTGATTTCTCGTTGATATGAAAAATAAACTCGCAGTTCCACCATAGTCTATGGTAGATGTTGAAAAGTTGGCGTTTGATAATCACAAAATTACACAACGAGAAATAATAAGAGAAAGAATGTGACAATAGCATATATAACACTCACAATTGATTGTATGCTTACCGTATACCTTATCGTACTGGCAGTAACGCTAAAACAGATTATGAATGCACTAAATCAGTTATTATTTCAGTGGCTTGCGCCTCCTTGCCCGAAATTGAAGGTCCTATAACTCTGTCAAACAGTTTTTCTATGCAAGTTCATTTGTTTCTACTAATAGTAGAATACGTTGTTTACCGAAAAATGAAATTGCTGCTTTGGAATAAAAAATCTCTCCACGTGCGCACCGTCAATTTGCTTTGTTGTTGTTTTGCATATGAATTTTTTTAATAGCGCCTGTTATCTCAATTTATCTAGTAGTTTTAAGCCCAATATTCATATTATTATTACTAATTAGCTGTTTGCACTTTGCCAAAAACCAATACTGCGTCGAAAATAATATGGTTCAATAGAATCTAGCAGAAAATTTTTTGTTCTGCACATGGACTGAATTCTTACCACGAGCATATGGTCGCGACATTGTAAATCGTCAATGTAACTGCAATTTCTCACTTGTATTTCTTTCTCAAAAATGTATACCTGTTACGTCTGAGATGAAATGATGGTCCAATATTTACACCCATGAACAATTTAACTACGAGTATATTTTTTCGTGTCAAGCGCAGCCGACTGAACAACTTGCAGAAGCCCTTTCTCTGTATTGCTTGGAAATAGTGGCAGAAAACAATCGAATTTATTTTAAATAGATTTGTAAAACTTGAACTCTCACCGGCTCACCGACTGAACCAAATGGGTCAAATGAAATCGGCCAGTCCTATCTAAAATATGTCTATATGAAAAAGTTGAAGACCATTTTTTGCTCCGTGTGGCCTTTCGAGCTGACGAGAGCGTCGGGCTTGAGACCCTGTACCAGAGGGCCCAGCTGCTACGCCCGTCCATCATCCTGAGTCGGCAGCGGCTTCAACTGGCGGGCCACGTGATCCGGACCACTCGTGCGTTGCCATAGACATTTAAGTAAGAAAAACCGACTATTAAGCAGTATATTGAAGCCCCCTTTAAAATTTGAATTTCTACAGGACAAAGACAGGCTGGACCAGTGACAATACGCAAGTTTCTGACTAAGCAAACTTGACTGAGAGACCAGCAAAGGAATTCAAACTTGTTATACTCGTAATGGCAACAGAGTTTTATTGAGCCAAATTTCACTTCACATGCAGTAATGACCTCTGCTTAATGGCTGGTCATTGTTCAAAATGTCTATGGTAATTTACGTTAAGGCAATGACATTCAAGCAATGATCGATCATTGTTTGAAATTGACAATAAAGCAATTTATCGGGATTACATTTTAGAAAACGAACGAGTCTATGAGCGTAAAATAAAATAGTCTATGGTTGAAAGTGGGGGCTTCGCTCCCACACCCCCATTCCCCCTTCCCACTCGGATCCTGATGGACAAATTGACCAATGAAGTTAGCTGGAAGTGAGAAAACATGGTAATAATATACCATGAATTCTCACTTCCAGACACCCACCATTAACTGAAAGTCCTGTTTCGACCTTAGACAACTCAATCAATGCAGCTAATATGAATCGGGAATTTATATTGCGTCCAGAAATATAACTTCGATTCGTGCTTCATATTAACCTTCCAGACTGTGTAATCAAGAAAACGATTATGTACTCGTATATATACAGTGAACAGCAGTCCTTGCAATTAGCAATTGCATCCGGCCCTAAATCAAAATTACTCATTGGAAATCCAAACTTGACACAATTATTTTAAACGAGTTAATAATAACCAGTGCTAAAAGTCTGACCAGTGATAACTGGACCAATTAAACAGCCTAGTAGAGCCAATTGATAGAGTGAATTGCTGAAAGTGAGCAGCTACATCTGACAGTCACAGCTACTGTTCCTGAGCAACCAATTCGCACCAATCGCGGAGTTCTCAACTTCTGAAAAGTACTGTTGAACTACACCGTCGTTGATGGCATCCTCGTGTACGATGCACAATTTGTGCAGCACTGAACAGGCTTTCACAATTTCACTTGCGCACGTGGGTCCCTTGACTCTCAACGTGCGCAGACATGGAAATCGGATTTTTAGCAGGCCCAGGGACAACTAGAAATGAATAGGCCTTCAAGCTTTTTCTGTATTAATTGAAGCGTTTCTCCTGGGGGGATCAACCACTGAAAGCATGGGTAGATTGATCGTCACCAGCAGGGTATACCTAGGAAAAAACGAAGCTAGTTGTAAACATTAGAGATCCGTAGCACGCGGGCATCGTTCACGCTACCTGGCCATACAGAATTAACGTAGAAAAGTTGGCACTTCAGTCTGCAGACAACCATGACGCTCAGCGAATGTGTCCACCCTTTCTTCCACGAGCTGAGCTTCATTCTCAGATGGGGAGGGGGCTAGTTTGGATCAATGTTCCATCCACTGCGTCACAGATGCAAGGCAGTCCACCAAGCTGGAAAACTTCTACTGCCAGATTCTCCACATCTTGCTGGGGCCAGCGCACAACGTCTTGAAACAATGTATCAGTAATGGCTCAAGTGACACGCTTTACGAGCAACAACCTGACCAACTGTTGCCTCGGACGGTCCATGCACGCCTCTAGAGGTAGAGTGAGTTTTCTGCATAGAAAGGTAGCGCTGTCAGTATTTGCTGCTTCGTTGTCAAGGCAAAGCTACGTGTGTTTGGTGCTGAAGCACGGGTCCGATCAGGCGTTTCAGCTCTTCAAAAGTGTTTCTGCTCAAACGAAAGCGCTGCACAAAATCCATGTCGTCGTCCTCGAAGAACGTTCTTTGAATGAAGACTCTCTCTACACGGTTGACAGGTTCTTCGTTGAATTTCCAAAATTGAAGAAGATTCATGACTTTTGCTTGGTTTTATCCAACCTCGAGGTGACCTACCTAAAAATTACCAGTGGTAGACGGAGAGAAGCTTCGAAAAATTGGATTTCGCATCACTATCACACGAAAACTCCGAATTTGGAATAAATGACTAAAAGAAATAATCTGTGCTTCATAAAATTGCCAGTATTCGTTTATCACTTGTCAGACTTGTAGCGCTGATGTTATAAAATTGCCCTCTAAGCGACCTCAATACGTACTAACGTTCTCACATACTCGTATGGGTCGGAGTGCTGGACAATATCACCAGCAATGGAAAGAATAATCGAGAAATGGAAGTTGTGGTTGTTAAGGCGCACCTGAGAGTGAGCTGGACCAGTCACCGAGAATGAAGATGTTCTGCTAAGAGCTGGTTGCAGAAGGAAGTTGATGACGAACATTCAGAAACAGCAGCTGGAGTTCTTTCGCCATATTATGAGGAAGGGAGGAAGAAGAGATCGTGGAAGACAGCGAGTAACCTTTCTAAAGAATCTGTCTCAATGGATGAACCTGAACAGCCTGGAAATACTTCACACGTCAATGGACCGTGCTTTCTGGAAGGCTGTGGTCGCCGATGTCCTTCGTCGATATGGCACCCAGAGAGAGAGAGAGAGAGAGAGAGAGACCAACGTACATTAAAGCAAAAACAATTCCCCGAGCAGAATTAAGTCTAAAAACGAATGAAACACCGTATATTTCGATTAAAAACAGAGTTTAAGCAGAAGGTTTTTAAATGACAATCAGCATAAATAATAGTAATCCACAGCGTCGGAAAGGACTTCGGTTTTTACCAACGGTTATAAACAGTTTAGCACCCTGTATGCTTGATCGCAGTTGGACATTGCTTGACTGAATAGCACGTGCTGATATGTTTAGAGAGTAAAACCTACTCCAGAACTTGGTAGATGGCATGGTAGATGGTATTGCCAGTTTTGAGTGTTGGCCCATCAAACAGTAGCAAACCATAGCTAGCCGAGCGAGACACCTAGGGTCTAAAAGGATCTGTGTTTCATAGCCTGAATCGCTAATGCAATAGCATTTTATCCAATTCACGCACTGCCATCCATCCGGGGTGTGCCTGTGAAAGCTGCGATCCAGCAATTTCCGCGCCGTTGTTGGGTTTGGCTGCTTTTTCATACTCTAGCCGCTCGATCCATACCCTGCCGTTTAGTCGCCCCCCCCCTGCCCGAGCTTAAGAAAATTGATGCTGCGAGCTTTTGAATGCCAATTTTAGCATAAAGGAAAATGTAGAAGCATTCAGTGATGATTACAAATGCATTTTCTGTTCATTCTAAATGAAAATTCGAAAGCATACGAAATTCTAGTGAAATTTTAACTGAGGAAGATTTGATTGGCGTATGAGTACGAGCTAGAAGACGGATAAACGTCTGCACAGACATAAAAAATCAACCACACCAGTTATACATGCACAAGGAATAAGGAATGAACATTCCAAGGGGCGGGTCAATCCTGTACAATTCAATGGGAAATCAATAATTAATAGACACTATGCGAAAGCAATGAGAAAAGAGAGACACTCGTTGACTACTCACAGAACTCTGAGTTGGTGCTCAACCCCACCGCCAGCAAGATGCACATCAAAGCAAGGCTTATGCAATATGATGTACGAAGCTTTAAATAATTGTCTTGAATTATAAATTCTCGCCTTGAGCTAAGGATTTTTATCTGGTAGCGAAAGCAGACTCAATTTTGCCGCTTTTCATTCCATTAGGACAACCAGGTTGTGACTGGTTGTGGCCTAGTTGTTGGAGCGTCGGACTCACGACTGAAAAGTCGGGGTTCGAATCTCGACCTACTGGAACAATTTGTGTCCTTGAGCAAGACACTTAACTCTGCATTGCTTCAGTTCTCCCAGCTGTAAAATGGGTGCCAGAATTAGCTGGAGTAATTGAGGCTGTGTGTGGCGACCCCCCAGTCCTTGGACTGAACAGCCGTACGCAGCCTTCAGATGCGCCACGCAATAGCTGCGGCTGAGCTGTCGGTTGCACATCTGGCCATTGGGGCAGGTGTAATCAATAATAATTATTATTATATTATCAGTTGGACAAATCAACGAACACGGAACTAAATTGCCAACTCGTACTCGTATAGCACAGGCTAAATTTAGCAGCAGGTGGACAAAGTAAAAGTAAACAGTTGGAAGATGTCTGCCCGTCAGCGCGCGTGCGAGGCTATACATGCATTTAGAGAAAGACCTGGAATTCTCCTCTCTCTCCCCTCCTCTCTCCTCTCTCCTCACTTCCTCCTATCTCCTCTCTCCCTCCTATCTCCTCTCTCCCTCCTATCTCCTCTCTCCCTCCTATCTCCTGTCTCCCCTCATCTCTCCTCTCTCCCCTCCTATCTCCTCTCTCCATTCCTATCTCATCTCCCTCCTCTTCTTTCTTTTCCCATCTGGCCCGCAGTCATGCGCTACATTCTATATCTGGCTCATAAGCTAAAAAGTTTACCGATCCCTGACATACACACACACAAGCATAAAAGATAAAACGGCCCGATTTGGGGTCCACCACACGCAAAAATACAGACAACTGATGCCTCTTTACTTTAAAAAGCTTGCAATTTTTCTGTCCGAAATGGTTGCAATTTGAAAATAAATATATACAGTACGCTAAAAATTAATATTCCGTTGAAAAAGAAGGACTAACAGCTGAAAATTCGGTTCACTAACACCTATGTGAAGGAAGGATCACGGAATTAATAAGCTGTGCAGGCCTCATGTGTGTATCATGATAATAGACGGGATAAAGCGATAGAAGGCAACGTCACTTTCCCAGCTGACAGCCGGGGGGGATGAGAACTGGCTGGAAGTTTGCAGCCAGCGCAGTATTCAGATTGTTTGACATCGTGATGTGTGTCAGTGACGGGCGCTGAGAAAGAGAAGGGAGTGTGGCGCGTCAGCAGTGAATAAATGAGGTAGAATACAATGCACAGATGAAATTTCATAGCAGGAGAGAAATAATATCGCGGAAGCAACTCTCCTGCAGCTTTCATTGCTGAAGCGAAGTATGAACAGGAGTCAAGTTGGATTTTCCAACTTTCCCGCGACCAAAGCCAATAGCGAGCCCGGGCCAATCGCAATGGTGGGCGACAACGCGGCTTAAAAATTAATCAAATCTCTCACACAAGCTGAGAAGCGAACAGGCGCAGTAATGCAGGACAGCGAATTTGCAACAACTTTGACTTCGACAGCGCTAGAATCGTCGAGCTCGCGTAGAAGCGGCGGCGAGCGTCGCCGAACGGCTCCACCGTCAAGGATGTCAGCTTCGGCTGCATCTGCCGGAGTCAGTCGTTGCGCTGAGATCCGCAGCCTGTTCTGCTTGAACAGCAGCCTTCGCGGGGTGCCGCGCATCTGCAAAGCCGAGTCGCTGTTCCTGCGCTGCCTATGGTTGGTGTTCGTGCTGCTAATGGTGTCGCTTCTCCTCTACTCCTCGTCACGGGTGCTAGCCAACTACCTGGAGTACGACGTGGCCATTCAGACGTCAATAGCGGCAAACGAGGCGAGCGCGTTTCCAGCCATCACGCTCTGCAGCCATTATCCGTTTGCTAAGCGAGCCCGCGGCCTCTGGAGCTCCGGGCTCGCCGAGTCGCCCACCAATTTCAGTCGCAGGCTGAGAAATCTAACTAGGTAAAGTATGGTACTGTTGAGCTTGATATGATGTGTCTGTGTGGTACCTGCTATCAAGTGCCAGCCAAAATCCGGGACTCGTGCTATGAAACTAGGACTCAATGAGTCAAGCGCTAGGAGTCAAGAGTGACCTAGAGTCACAATTCAGACTAATGATAAATAAAAAGCCGGTTGTGATGCAATCTTTATCAGAATCAGAATTCATTCAGTCAGTTTTTTCTCTTACGAGTGCTCTTGATTGATCTGGGAGAGTCTTATAACTTTTGAACGCTTCAATAATGAGTCAGGAGTGGACCTTGCGCGGTCATATTCATTTGAGACTTGTGCATAAGCATTGGCCGGGGTTGTCCCAACCCCCACTCACCGCTGCCTCACCGCAGGGACGAGGTCTCCAAGGCTGTTGCGATGTCTCCAACGATGTCTCTCCTGGGGGGGGTATTTATTTTTTATACACTGAACAACCTTAAAAAGTCGCCACCTTTGAGAGTGCCCAGTAAATTCTAGCTCAGTATTGACTTTCGAGTTTTTAATCGAGTTTTTCGAGCATTTTTAATATCAAAATGATTGGACAGGTGATAGACGGTGGTGGTCGAAAGACACTGCTCATTGGGGCAAAGGGTGGCGACTATTCAATGTTGCTGAGCATAAATGGCTATGTCTCATGTCTGTGCTTTCCTCTGAAAGCGCTCAAGAAGTAGCTAAAGGTTAAACCATATTTACGCTTCAACTCCAACTCGCTACAGCCAAATTTTCTTGCACGAGAACTGAATCGGAAATTAATCGGTTGAAGCTGTACTTTTCTTGCATTCAATTCTTCATGGGAGACAGTAGTCAAGGTTTCAATCCGAGAGTAGGGAAGCAGATTTAGACTTTATTTCTCTATCAAACGCTCTATGTTCATTTTCGCGATAGTTCCAGTTTGCTACGGTTTTGGATTTCTGGTTCGTCAGCCACTTCCTGCATGCAGAGAAGCTAAAGCCAATTTTGCATTGGCAGACCTGTTTATACAGCAGCAGAGTGTACTTTTAACACTTGAAGTTTTCCCTTAGAGTTCAGTGTTTGTTCATTTCTCAGCAGGCTGGTTTCACCTCCGCAGTGGTTCCCCCCCTTTTTGGTAAAGATCCATTTTCACTGCTTTAGGGGAAATGCTTTGGCAACTAAAATATCCCTTACTCTCTCATTTTCCTATATCACCAGCAGCTCTATAGCGGGATTTTATTAATTTTTCTATGTCTGTGCTCTCCTAGTGCGCCTGTTGTTCGTGTGTCCGAGATCTTCAACAACTGTCCTTTTCATATAAGTCACGCATTCAATAAAGCCTGAAATAGAAGTATAGGAAGGTAATTTTTATTTTAGAACCCGAAATATACTTTTTTCTTCACGTACGTTACTTCTCCGACTCTTTTTGCAATGATCAATCGCTGACTTCGTTATACGAGCGTAGAACAGGGGTTGCCAAACTTTTTTAACTTAAGGACCGTATATAGAATCTAGTGCATGACTGCGGCCCGGAGAGAGGAGAAGAAAGAAGAGAGGGAGATGAGGGAAGAGAGGAGGGGAGAGAGGAGGGGAGAGAGGAGGGAGAGAGGAGGGGAGAGAGGAGAAGAAAGAAGAGAGGGAGATGAGGGGAGAGAGGAGGGGAGAGAGGAGGGAGAGAGGAGGGAGAGAGGAGGGGAAAGGAGGCGAGAGAGGAGGGGAAAGGAGGGGAGAGAGGAGGGGAGAGAGGATTGGAGAGAGGAGGGGAGAGAGGAGGCGAGAGAGGAGGGGAGAGAGGAGGGGAAGAGGAGGGGAAGAGGAGGGAGAGAGGAGGGAGAGAGGAGGGGAGAGGCCGAGAGCCTACACTGTGCAACAAAAATTTCCCACTGAATAATATGCGAACCCAGGTCACTTCTGCTAGCCGGGGAGTTCCGCCATGCCAGCACTCTGCTATTCTACGACAAAGTCAGCACCTACTACCAGAACCTACCGCCTCCTCTGGCCGTCCGCATGGGCCACACGGCCGAGGACTTCCTGCTGCACTGCATGATCACCGTCGGAAACTACGCCATGGTTGGCAAGGCCAAGGAGTGCCAACTCCGCTTCCAGCTGGTGTCGCATCCGCGCTACTTCAACTGCTACTCGGTGGTGCCGCTGGAACCCGAAAGTTCGCGTCGACTATCTACCGTGTACCTCATCCTGAGCCTCGGCGACAGCCAGACTGCCGTCACCTCGCCCTGGGAGCGCGCCTTTGTCATGGACGTTTTCGACCAGGCGCACGGGCTGCGACTTCTGCTGCACGAGGCCGGCCTGCACCCGGACATCGACCACGGTGGCGTGCACATCGAGCCAGGTGAGCCAAAGAGTCGTATTGTTGGGACACGGCCTAGCCATAACTCACTAGGCTCTACCAGCGCTGACCAAACAGACTGTGAGACTCGAGGATCGCGTCGAGTGGCTTAGTTGGCTTGGGGGGGAGTGGCGAAGACCGATAGAGAGGGGTTGGTGCCACTTGGAGTCATCCAGTTTCTAGTCTTTAGAGCCACTGGTATTATTATTTTTTTATTAGAGGCAGGGGGGTTGTGTGCACCCTGGCGCACTTTAAGCGACATAGGCACACAACCGACGAGAGGCATTACTGCCCATTCTGCCGACTCCCCTGAGCAGGCATACAAGCGCGCGGATACGTACGCAGGCACACACTCACACAGGAGTGTACAGCGGCCCTAACTTTATTTTATCGTTAGGCATGTACACTTCACTGCGCCTTGGGGGGTTGGCTCTCAAGGCCGTTAATTGCACGAGCAGAGTAAGCCGAGATTCCAATTCAGCCCCAAATTAATGTGACTGCACTTGGAATCGAGCCTGGGTCGCTGGCACACCAGAGCAGCTGCGCTACCGCTGGGCTACGGCCCCCTCGAGCCACTGGTAAGCGGTTGAAAGGCACATGTAAAGTGATTGAGAAGTGACTTTAAAATAACTGGCGCTCTGAAAGCAACAGATTAACGATTAAAACGATTAAAATTCATCATTCGCTGTTGTCATTTATGAAAACCAATTTACAATCGGTTTTAAGGCATTTCTCAGCAGTTCCATTTCACAACCACTGAAGCGATTGAAACTATTGAATAACCGTCTTAAGCACTACTTGTACTGCGACATCTTGCTGTTTCCGAATCACCTCTAAACGTTTCTAGCCAATTTCTATGATGAATAAATCTCGGAAGACACTAAAAATTCGCATTTTTATCGCATAAAATCGTCTGGACTTTTCTGAAGTGTCGCGCATTCAATCAGAAATACCTTGGGCGTAGGACTTGCCGACTGTCCCCATGAATTAAATCCGCTATGCCCACCACTTTAGCCAAGAAAATTCGGTATGTTTACTGTATAATGTAATACTGGAAACTTTGTATTTTTATCTCAGACTTATACCGCTAAGCCTGTTGGCCCCACCACATCTTTAAAACGTTCCCCAGCCCCGTGCATAGCTTTGGAAGATAAATTTAAATATCAGAGCAGCCCAGTTCGAGGGCAGTCCTCAGTTGCAATCAAATAATTTTAAAATCGTCTTGCATAGAATACCAATAAGGCAAAAACGTCTAAAGTTGGGTCATAATTGTTGGAATCTCCGTGACCATATTAATTAAAAAAACCAGATGGAACTGTTTTTTGCCTAATTGGCACTGAATGCAAGGCGCGCATCGCAAATATCCTTGAACTGTCCTGGCAATTACCTACAAGCTGATGGGTTGATGAAGCTTTGCATACGCTTGATTTCGATATGTGTATCATAAAATTTATAGCATTGAATTTCGTTATTTCTCATATGGTGAGTAGTAGGTTTTAGGATTTGAAATAAGAGCTCCTCAAATAATTTCCACCGTTCGCGCTTGGATACAGCGTCGCCGATGCATTGAAGAAGCGTGCTGTTTTCTAGGGTCTCTAAAAAGCCAAATTTCTTCCAATTCGTCCGGCTGAAAGCTTCTCTAGTAATTACAACCGCACCAGGCCCTCTACAGCCAAAACGGCGGCTCAATGCACCACTGCGACTGACTTATTAGCAATAAGAATGCTAATTTGTCATTCCTCTGGTAGGAAGGAATTTTCGCTTGCGACGGCTTGGCAAACAGAATTTCACTTCTTTTTGCAATCCGTATTAATTTAGCCAGTCGGGATTAATAATAATTATTAGTGTGGAAAGATGTGTGCAGCTTCATGTATTAATTTGTAGGACTAGAGAGTTCTCTGTATTAGTTCGTTTTCAGAGGGCCCTGGTTCGAACCGCAGTCAGCAAGAAGACAAACAGCTATGTCCAGTCCGTCAACCAGACACGGACGCTCACGCAGGGTGTACATCCTCATTGTCAGGTTCCAACTAATCAAAAAGTGATGCTGGAATTTTTTATTCCTAATGCCAGACAGATAGGACTTGCTATTTATTGATTATTTTGTTTAACTATGATTGACAAGGCTAGAAGTATTTGAAATGTATTCAAAATCGCTGTCAAAGTTGTATTTTTGCTTCTCTGTTGCTTGCTAATAATCATCCTCTTTGAACCACATCAGTAGGCGCTTCCGTATTCTGATCCGAGGAAAAGGTGAGAGGCATTTTTGATTACTTAAAATCTCCTTCCTCAACTCAGCCAACACGCCAGCATGCAACAGTCTGGCTTGGTTTTAATCGCCTGACATTATTGAAGCGGAGGCAGCTCAATCCCCACCTTTGCCACGCGAACCGAAATGAAATCGTTGGAGCAGTTCTGAAGTGCCAGCTTCTACAATCAATTTTAAAGCGTTCGCAACATGAGCAGTTGAATTTAATTCCCCTGAATAAGTCTCAGGAGTCAGCAAAGTGAGCAGAATTGGGACGATGTCATCAAAGGCGTTGCACCCGTAGCCCTTTTGCGAATCTTTATGGCGATGAATACTTTCAAACCAAAATAAATTTGTCCTTTTAAAGGCTAACAGCGGCCAAGAAATGCACCGGAAACGGTCTCGAATATTTTTACACCAATCTTGATGCGCTACTTGTAATTTACAGGATGAGTCAACTACCTGTATCGAAGTCGCAGGGGGGGGGGCTGTGGGACTTCTAATCAGGCCGTGGGAAACCCTGCGGGTTTGGTAATTACAGTAGCCCTTATTGGCCTGTGTGACACTGGATCCTGTGTTGTCCTGCGTTGCTTCGTTCGGTGTGCAACAACAAGTCATCGTGTGTGTACTTGCAAACTGATCGGAATACTTCATCCAACCATTCCTAGGCAAAATGGTGGAGATCGCTTTCGAGACCGTGCACTGGCAGGAGGCCAGAGACTCGCCCATCGACAAGTGCCACGCCAAGAGCCTGCCAAGCATCACCGACCTGGACAACGTCTATTCGTACAGCTTCGAGGCCTGCAAAGAGCAGGCGATGAACCGGCGGGCCATCGCGCTCTGCGGATGCCTGCTGTCGAGGCTGCCCCGACCGACGGGCCTGCCGAGTCCAAGTGTGCCCTACTGCGGCGACTTCCGGTCAGCCAACGTCTCACAGATTGTTGAGTAAGTCAATTGTACTAACAATGCATCCAAATGGTTACTGATGCAACTTCACAGGCTAAGAAATGCGCATAAATCTACCGAATAATGTTCTAAATTTCGTCCATTTCAGAAGCTCAATTTTTTTAATCCTAAAAATGGTCAATTTTTTACTTGTTACTTGTAAAGAGACAAGCAAAACTTTCCGGTCATAGAAATTTTCGATCGCGTGAAAGCCATATTAAGTGATTTACAGAGGCGGATTAAGAATTATAAAATGAGGGGGGGGGCAGATTTTAATCATAAGAGGGGGCGTCATAATACCCACTAGAGTGGCGCCATAATATACACTAGAGTGGCGCCATAATATACACTAGAGTGGCGCCATAATATACACTAGAGTGGCGCCATAATATACACTAGAGTGGCGCCATATTATACACTAGAGTGGCGCCATAATATACACTAGAGTGGCGCCATAATTTACACTAGAGTGGCGCCATAATATACACTAGAGTGGCGCCATAATTTACACTAGAGTGGCGCCATAATATACACTAGAGTGGCGCCATAATTTACACTAGAGTGGCGCCATAATATACACTAGAGTGGCGCCATAATATACACTAGAGTGGCGCCATAATTTACACTAGAGTGGCGCCATATTATACACTAGAGTGGCGCCATAATTTACACTAGAGTGGCGCCATAATATACACTAGAGTGGCGCCATAATATACACTAGAGTGGCGCCATAATTTACACTAGAGTGGCGCCATAATATACACTAGAGTGGCGCCATAATATACACTAGAGTGGCGCCATAATTTACACTAGAGTGGCGCCAGAATATACACTAGAGTGGCGCCATAATTTACACTAGAGTGGC
Source organism: Macrostomum lignano (assembly GCA_002269645.1). NCBI lineage: Eukaryota > Metazoa > Platyhelminthes > Macrostomidae > Macrostomum > Macrostomum lignano. Next base: position 182,473 of record NIVC01001908.1, on the reverse strand, counting down.
GCCATAATTTACACTAGAGTGGCGCCAGAATATACACTAGAGGGGCGCCATAATTTACACTAGAGTGGCGCCAGAATATACACTAGAGGGGCGCCATAATTTACACTAGAGTGGCGCCATAATTTACACTAGAGTGGCGCCATAAAATACACTAGATGCACTAGATGAGCGCCATGATATACACTAGAGTGGCGCCATAATTTACACTAGAGTGGCGCCATAAAATACACTAGATGCACTAGATGAGCGCCATGATATACACTAGAGTGGCGCCATAATTTACACTAGAGTGGCGCCATAATTTACACTAGAGTGGCGCCATAATATACACTAGAGTGGCGCCATAATTTACACTAGAGTGGCGCCATAATTTACACTAGAGTGGCGCCATAATTTACACTAGAGTGGCGCCAGAATATACACTAGAGGGGCGCCATAATTTACACTAGAGTGGCGCCAGAATATACACTAGAGTGGCGCCATAATTTACACTAGAGTGGCGCCATAATATACACTAGATGGGCGCCATGATATACACTAGAGGGGCGCCAAAATTTACACTAGAGTGGCGCCATACTGAGCAAACTGAGGGCGGGGGCGGTGAGGACCTTGATTCTGATGAGGACCTGTGCTTATAGTATGAAGTTATCCAGTCAACTTCTATGCTTGTGTTTTATGGCACTCCTGTGTCATAAAGGGGCGCCATCATCCCCAGCCTCCACTGGTGATGTACACCTTGACATTCTCATCGTTGGCTGTATACGCAATTTGACGCGTGCCTCGGAGATGAGGTTATGGAAAGTCGAATCCCTCATCCCTAAGTCTCCTTGATTCGGAATGACGTATTACGAGCGTAAATGAGAGATGGATTTTTCAAAAAAAAAATTCGCATGATTTCTGGAAAGACGACGAGTGGAATTGGTGCCAGAGACAGACCAGGCGCTGGACCTGGACTAAATCGAGGCCAGATGAAATTTCACCTGCAACAGCTGTGCAATCACTGTCAGAAAGCTTTCGTTTCCTCAAATCTTCCATAGAAAAATTGGGCAGGCTGTGACTGACAGAGCCAGGTCCAGTGCGCTGGCAGACCAGATGTTCGTGATTTCGGGTGCAGTGAAATCAATACACTTTGCTTAGTGGTAGAAATTAATAGAACATCTCACGAATCAGATCTTACCTGTGCCATATACTTCAATTGAGTTCTGTTGCTCTTGCATCGGCCGTCAATATTTGGAAAAATTCTCTGAAAAAATGAGAAGCACTTCATTCACAGGGAGTGCATTTGACTGCAAGCAAAATATCACTGAATTCAATTCAATTTCGTCCGAGATTCTTCCATTTGAAAAAACCATTACTACTTATAGTAGCAAGCAGCGGAAAATGGCGAGTAGTTTCACTTAATTAAAGATGGAATCACATGAATGTCGTAACAAACGAAGCCAAAGCTTATCTGCAAACCGAATCGGTGCGTTAAAAATATCCCTTTATCAGCGTAAATTCAGCTCTATTGTTCTTCCTCTTTTGCATCCCGCCTTGAATGAAGCCTTCCTTTGTCTGTTTGGCCTCATTGTTGATAATCAGAGTCGATCAGTGGCTGCCTTTTGAAAATTAATAGCTGCAATGAACGACTTGCAATGAAAATTTTCATGAAAAGGCTCCGGGATGAAGCTATCGCTTATGCCCAAAAACGGTAAAAATCTCTCCATCACTTGACAATGCAAAATGTGCAGAGAATTGTTAGCAATACGAGCGTACTCATATCCAGCAGCGAAAATTTGCAGCTAGCGCAGCTACCGACAGAGCTTGAAACCGCCTCCACTTTACCCGGCATTTGCTGGAATATATGCGGGTCTACTGTCGGTTTCTGCTGGCGCTTGCACGTCCAGCGCCAATAAACTAAGGAAGGAAGGATGAAGGAAGGAAAGAAGGAAGGAAGGAAGGAAGGAAGGAAGGAAGGAAGGAAGGGAGGAAGGAAGGAAGGAAGGAAGGAAGGAAGGAAGGAAGGAAGGAAGGGAGGAAGGAAGGGAGGAAGGAAGGGAGGAAGGAAGGAAGGGAGGAAGGAAGGGAGGAAGGAAGGGAGGAAGGAAGGGAGGAAGGAAGGAAGGAAGGAAGGAAGGAAGGAAGGAAGGAAGGAAGGGAGGAAGGAAGGAAGGAAGGAAGGATGAAGGAAGGAAAGAAGGAAGGAAGGAAGGAAGGAAGGAAGGAAGGAAGGAAGGGAGGAAGGAAGGAAGGAAGGAAGGAAGGAAGGAAGGAAGGAAGGAAGGGAGGAAGGAAGGGAGGAAGGAAGGGAGGAAGGAAGGAAGGGAGGAAGGAAGGGAGGAAGGAAGGGAGGAAGGAAGGGAGGAAGGAAGGAAGGAAGGAAGGAAGGAAGGAAGGAAGGAAGGAAGGGAGGAAGGAAGGAAGGGAGGAAGGAAGGGAGGAAGGGAGGAAGGAAGGAAGGAAGGAAGGAAGGAAGGAAGGAAGGAAGGAAGGAAGGGAGGAAGGAAGGGAGGAAGGAAGGGAGGAAGGAAGGAAGGAAGGAAGGGAGGAAGGAAGGGAGGAAGGAAGGGAGGAAGGAAGGGAGGAAGGAAGGAAGGAAGGGAGGAAGGAAGGGAGGAAGGAAGGGAGGAAGGAAGGGAGGAAGGAAGGGAGGAAGGAAGGGAGGAAGGAAGGAAGGAAGGAAGGAAGGAAGGAAGGAAGGAAGGAAGGGAGGAAGGAAGGAAGGAAGGAAGGGAGGAAGGAAGGGAGGAAGGAAGGGAGGAAGGAAGGGAGGAAGGAAGGAAGGAAGGAAGGAAGGAAGGGAGGAAGGAAGGAAGGAAGGAAGGGAGGAAGGAAGGAAGGAAGGAAGGGAGGAAGGAAGGGAGGAAGGAAGGAAGGAAGGAAGGAAGGAAGGAAGGAAGGAAGGGAGGAAGGAAGGGAGGAAGGAAGGGAGGAAGGAAGGGAGGAAGGAAGGGAGGGAGGAAGGGAGGAAGGAAGGAAGGAAGGAAGGAAGGAAGGAAGGAAGGAAGGAAGGGAGGAAGGAAGGAAGGAAGGAAGGAAGGAAGGAAGGAAGGAAGGAAGGAAGAAGGAAGCTAGCATCTCTTCGTCAAATGCCGTAAAGTCTTTCACCATACAATGCTCAGAACGCAAAATTACTAAGCCCCAAGTTCTTTAAAACATTTCAGCCGACTCAGGTGCCTGGAATCCCTAGGCGATACTGGCACGGCTGACAACGACGCCTCCTGCAGAAAGCGCTGCAGCAAGTACTACTATAAGCAAGAGCTGTCAATCACCAGATGGAGGGCCACAGACTTTCAGCTGCACTGGATGCTCAACCAGTCGCAGAGCTGGAAACAGCTCAAGGAGGCAATCATCCATAGACACAGCGTAGGACCTCTCGCCAAACAGATTCTGAACTACCTGGACGCTCCGGACCTCACCCGGATGCCAGCTGGGACTCCGAGTAGGCATGATGAGCTGCCTTCGGGAGAGAACAGCTACGCTTACGTCATAGTTCGACGAAAGACGTTTGACACAACGAGACGAGAGGAGAAGCTGACCGTCACATTTGAGGCGCTGGTCAGCCGGGTAGGCGGTCTTTGCTCGCTTTGCCTCGGACTCACCATGGCGTTCTTCGTTGAAATCATCGAGTTTCTCTACTTGGCCTTTTGTCGGCTTCGCGGGGCCTGATGGCGAAGCCGCAGAGCCTCTTCTTGTTAGTGAATGTGGGATGCAAGGACTGGATATTCTGGCTAACATATTTTAAAAGCTTTAGAGAGTGTTTCATTGTCTTTAATCTCCCAAAAAACGTAGCCACTCCCTACCCCCCACAGCTCGCACTCATTCAACAACCTCACCCCCTACCCCCCCCACAGCTCGCACTCATTCAATAACCTCACCCCTACCCCCCACAGCTCGCACTCATTCAGCAACTTCACTCCCTACCCCCTACAGCTCGCACTCATTCAGCAGCTTCACTCCCTACCCCCCCCCTACAGCTCTCACTGATTCAGCAACCTCATTCCCTACCCCCTACAGCTCGCACTCATTCAGCAGCTTTACTCCCTACCCCCCACAGCTCGCACTCATTCAGCAACCTCATTCCCTAACCCCCCCCACAGCTCGCACTGATTCAGCAACCTCATTCCCTAACCCCCCACAGCTCGCACTGATTCAGCAACCTCACTCCCTAACCCCCCCCCCACAGCTCGCACTGATTCAGCAACATCGCCATTGCGAGACATCGGGGTGCAGTACCATCTTGCCCTTCTAATATTTTTTGTTTCTACGAAACCAAAATTGAAACTGAAACATTTTAGCAGTTAACCTTTTTTAATCTCCAATGACTTAAGCAGGATTTTTTGCTTGACTAGCGAAGTGCATGTATAAATCGCTTGTAAGTGCTTAGCAGTTCTGCTTTAATTGACTCAATATTAATTGGTAATGTGCTTTTTGTTCATTGTTAATCTATTATTATTTTCCAATTAAAATTATTCCTTTGTGGATAAAAATAGTCCAAAGTCTCTGCAAAAAGTGAAACTTAAGCTTACGCTCGTATCGGCTATCAAGGAATCTTTAAATTCAGCCCTTTTCACAAGATTCTGACGTCTTTCTGTCGGGATATGACTTAGACGGCAGTTATATTGGCTATCTATAGACTCTAGAGAGTCAAACCAATACCAGCGTATATAGTAGTAAAGTGCGAAAAATACTTTCTCTGTCCATCCGTCTAACTGTCTGTCTGTCTGTCTGTCTGTCTGTCTGTCTGTCTGTCTGTCTGTGTGTCTGTGTGTCTGTCTGTCTGTCTGTCTGTCTCTTTGTCTTCATATTTGTCGCTGCATCTCTATTCTCAGTGTCTGTCAGTTGCAGCATTGTGCAAAACGGAAATTTAACGGAATGATATTAGCGTTGAAAGCAGCTGTGTGTCAATAATGTTGGCATTCTATTCTCTTAAATTTCTCTTATCCTGTAACTAAGGGGAATTAAGCAGGCAGAAGTCGTAAAGGCAGCATGTTTTCATTCCATCTGCTGTCCCGTCAAGTTCACTGTTCTCCCCGTGTGTGCATTCTTTGCATTTGACAGTCCCTTCATTGGATAGATTCGGTCTGCAGCGCCATCAATTTTCTGTCCACCGGTCAGTTTCCCCTTTATTCGCGCAGATATTATGGCAGCGGCCCCGTTAAGAGCCGGGAGTCTGTCTAGAAGATGCGCCAGTGCCAGCACAGGCAGATTTCTGTTCTCGCTGATTCCCAATGCCCCTGCTCAGGCATATCTATGCCAGTGATTCGTGTTTACAAGCCAGCGCCGCTTCTATCGGCATGCCTTGCTCGAGCCGTCCCAAATTCTTATCGGCCTCTGCCGGCTCCTGCAGTCGTTAATCCTCACGAGGAATAAATGAGATTACGCTACTGGAGGTTGGGGTTGTGTGCGTGCGGCGGAAGGGACGTGGTGTGAATCCGAGCAACCCCCTCCTCTGGACGCCAGAATCATCTGTTCTCCCCCCCCCCCTATATCTCAGCTGGCTCTGATTGCCGTCTTCGCTACCAACCATGTACATGTAGTTCTGTGAATCTGAGCCCGTTTTCAGGCTCTAATTATTTCCAATACATCCGCGTGTCGGCCAGTTAGTGACTGTCAGTTCGCCCCCATTTTGGCGTGACGCTTGCGAGCTGCGGCTTCTGGGGTATCTCTGCTATGATCCACTGCAGTTCGCGCTTTCTTGTGTTTGTCAAGTTTATGGAGGATGTTTTTATTGGTCCTGTATGTTAGGAAGTGGAAGAGAGGCTGCTGTATGTTAGGAAGGGGAAGAGAGGTTGCTGTATGTTAGGAAGTGTAAGAGAGGCTGCTGTATGTTAGGAAGTGTAAGAGAGGCTGCTGTATGTTAGGAAGGGGAAGAGAGGCTGCTGTATGTTAGGAAGTGGAAGAGAGGCTGCTGTATGTTAGGAAGTGGAAGAGAGGCTGCTGTATGTTAGGAAGTGGAAGAGAGGGTGCTGTATGTTAGGAAGGGGAAGAGAGGCTGCTGTATGTTAGGAAGGGGAAGAGAGGCTGCTGTATGTTAGGAAGTGGAAGAGAGGGTGCTGTATGTTAGGAAGGGGAAGAGAGGCTGCTGTATGTTTGGAAGTGGAAGAGAGGGTGCTGTATGTTAGGAAGTTGAAGAGAGGGTGCTGTATGTTAGGAAGTGGAAGAGAGGGTGCTGTATGTTAGGAAGGGGAAGAGAGGGTGCTGTATGTTAGGAAGGGGAAGAGAGGGTGCTGTATGTTAGGAAGGGGAAGAGAGGCTGCTGTATGTTTGGAAGTGGAAGAGAGGGTGCTGTATGTTAGGGAGTGGAAGAGAGGGTGCTGTATGTTAGGAAGTGGAAGAGTGGCTTCTACATGTCAAGTGGAAGAGAGGGTGCTGCATGTTTGGAAGTGGAAGAGAGGTTGCTGTATGTTTGGGGGTCAAAAGAAGGGAAATATTGAAGAAATTTTTTGTCTAAATTGAAACGTAATCTGTTTTTGAATGGAACAAACCAAGCGGTCGAAACACTGCGTATCACAGATACACAGATATTGACGTCGGTAAATCACTGCTTCAGTATTGAATTCGTGGATTTTTACTCTGCTTTTGCATTGAAGGCCAACGTTCAAAACAGAAAGAGGTCGTCCAACAGCTGCATCCTGACGAAAAGTACTTTTCAGGACATACCTGGCAAAAAATTCTTCCCAACGTCTTATCTCTCGCGAATTTCGCTGCGTCCAACTCCATGCGGTCGCACGGGCTTCCCGTGTCAGCGCTTGCATTTTCGACCAACGCACCGCATGTATTCCCTTGGCCTTGGTTCCCATTTTGAAGCTTTGCGCTACTGTTTGGTGAAACGATGGCCGCCTCTTGCACTGCTGCCGCGGTGGAAGCGCTGGATTTGGACATTCAGACCTCCGGGGAAAACGCAAAGTGCGGGGGAGGATGAGGCTGGGCTGGTGACAGCACGGGGAGTTGTCGGACTGGCTCCGCGAACGACACTCTGGGAGCTGAGGGAGCGCCAGCTAGAGGGAGGGGGAGTGAAAAAATGGAAAGAAGTGGCTTGGAACGGATGGACCAATTGCAGAGCGGTCAGGAATCGGTTCTAGCAGAGAAGCAGAGATATAAGGATATAGCAACAGAGATGCATAGGCACACGAACGACTCGCTCCTCTGCGAACATTTGAACCGAAGTTCAGTCAAAGCTAGTTAAGGTAAACGAAGAAGTAAAACAATTTGGCCACAGCCCCTGACCCCAGATCGCTAGCGCAAAGCCAAATCAGCATGACCCGGCAGTACAGCCTGCCAAGCCGAGCCTCGGCAGTCAGCACGGCCGGTTTCGGCCTTCGCAACATCACGGTCGGCGGTCTCGACAGCATCGACTTATCAATCGGCGCATTCAACGGCAGCGTCACCGTCGGGTGCGACAGCAGCGGGGCGGACATCGATCAGCCGAAGCGCGACTGCAGCGGCTACAACTTTAGCGCTTTGGAGAGCCTGGAGCACAACATGGCAAAATTCCATGGCTACCTGAGCAGCAGCGTCTGCGTGATTGGCATCCTGCTAAACATCATCGTCTGTGTGGTGCTCACGAGGAAGGCGATGAGAAATCCATTCAATTTGATTCTGACCTGCATCGCTCTGTGCGACATCGGTAAACTGGCCTCCTATACCTACTATGCTGTGTACTTGTACGTGCTGAGCGAGCCCAGCCCCGACGGCGGGCACTCCCGCCTGGGCATTCTGCTCATTCTGGTGCACAACGTTGTGTCCATAGTAGGCCACGTGATTGGCACGCTGTTTACCGTGGCGCTGGCTTTCTTCCGCTTCGTAGCCGTCTACTTCCCGACAGACGGGCCGGCCTGGTGCAGCATGCGGAGAGCACGCTGCTGCCTGCTGGGCATCGTTGTGGTGTCCCTGCTGGCCACCATGCCCAACTCGCTCATCTACAAGATGATCAACTGCGGAGCCGAGGGTACGGACAGCTGGTGGTTCAAGCTGTACGACTGGGTCGAGGAACTGCACATTGAGACGTTAAACATGTACATCTATGGGATCTTCGTGAAGATGACCAGTTCGTTGTTAAACTGCATTTTCAGCGGGATGCTGCTCTACACGCTGCAGCAGGTGAGTCGTAAACTTTTCTATTTCCGCAGCAAAGTTCACAAAATAAATTGTTTATGCAGAAAACTGCGCCCTGAACATTGCCTATTCTGCAGTGAAGCAAAAGTGCAGAGCGAGTGTCGGAAAATGGGCCAGTGACCGATATGTTTGTGTTTCGGTTTCCGCATCAACGCTTGTAGAGAAGAGGGCTCGCTTAACCACTTAAGTGAACTGGCCTATAGTAGCCGACCTACAGCTTTTCTATGTAATAATATTATTGCCTGCCATTTATCCTGTCTTTTCATGCCCCGTAAACAGATAATGTGCAATGCAGCGGTTCGTTCAGTCTGGCGTAGTGAACTGAGCCCTTTAGAATCAGTTAGACAGGCATTAGGCATACTTTATTTGACTACTCAGCGCGAAATTTAATTGGAGAAAATTCTGTCGACAATCGAGTGACTTGCCAACCGATTTCTCCAACTCTGAGGCAAGAAATCTGAGTCACGTGACGACTTTTTCTAGCCGAGATAAGCCGATTAGCAACTTTTTAAACCGGATGCTGTAATCTGAACTTGAAGGGGTGGCTAGTTCCGAAATAGGAACATTCATTAGTCTCGAAATTGTTTGGAAGATCTTTGGCATGGGGAAATGGATCTGGTGGCCATTTAATCCTGGGCTTAAAAAATTGCAACCCAGGAAATTAAATGCCCGATTGCGTAGGAAGCAAAAATCAAACAGACCATCCTTCGAATTCTTCAATCTTCCAAGAAACATTATCCCATCAAATTAAATTTTCTAATTTCTTGTCGCTCAAGCCACAAGTTCTGCCATCTTTGCTGTATTCGGAATTGATGGACAGGTGAATGCTTGTAGAGGTAACTCGGAATCGTCAGATTCTCCTAGTGTTGGCAGCAAAGACATTGCAAATTAAATTACAGATAGCAACAGGTGAGCAACCCGCGCATTAGTAACAGTACCTGCTGGGTAGGAAATACCTTTTGACAGAAAGCGCCGCTCAGCTCAGATCGGGAAAAAATTAACCGCAACGAAGTGCGGATAAGCTATATGGGATCGCACGCTATGAGCAGAAGCCAGAAGCGACAGACGTCGGGACAGAGAGAGCCCCCACAGAAAAGCTCTGGGCAGCGAGTGAGATCGAGGGCGGAGTTGGGGGTTTGTTAAAATATGACTGATGAAAAGCAAGCGGCTCAAGCGGCTTCTCGGACACTTTCATCATCCAGAAAGTGAATTCTGAGTACTCTAAGAGGAGACCGAATCCCGCACGAAGGGGAGGAGAGAGACAGTGACAGAGCAGAATGGGGAGAGCCAAGGACGGGTGTGCAGCGGAAGTGGATAACGAGCTGTGGACTGAAGTCACGACACCAATCCATTCTTCCACCCGAGCTTGGGTTCCAGATCGCGCTTTCCTGTGACTTCTATGCCAGATGTTTGCCCAGCAACCACTACCCTCTATGTCTAAGTCACTCTCTCTCTTATTTTTACTTACTAGAGATATTTCTTATTGAGAATAAGCTCAGATAGTCTTGTCCATTATTAATGATTCAACGGGACGAAGTGCACCCGATTCAACCTTCAGCGCTCACTTTTACCTGTCGAATCTTGATAATGGCAGTGATGATGAGCAGTGATGAAAACTAGTGAAGGCAGCTGCGTAAAGGCAGATAAAAGCTTACTTTAAGTCTCAGTTGCCGAGATATTGAGTTTGGCAGAAGACATTGTCTTAGTGTTAAATCCATTTGAGTCTGGCTTTTCATTGTCGTTTACATTCACGTCTCGTCTCTTATGTGCAAAATGAGAACCTCCGAGTATTTACGAGCGCAAGGTGAAAGCTGCAATCAAAAATATTTGTAGCTGTTGTGCAATGAGACACGGACTACTTAAGCCGAGGGCACCAGCTCTACTTATTCTTGTTTTTAGTGTTGCAGGAATCGATAATTTTTTGGCGAGAAGAGGCAGAGTTTTCCGTCATCTCTTGCACTTCTCTCTCTGGTATAAATATCGATGTTTCTTCCCCAATCTAGCGTTTTCCTGGAGCAGTGAGCGCACAGTATAAATAGAAAGTAACCAGATGGTAGAGTGCTCAGCAAAAGCCCACAGTGAGCCTCTTCAAAGTTGAATGGCAATTTTAAGTGACTTTCCATTCAGTAGAAGTTTTAACGATCAGCAGTAGAAATAATGTCCTTTAAAACAAAAAACGTCTGGGATCTGTTTGACCAAAATTCCCAGATTGGGGCAACTTCGATGGTATGCTACTGAGAGGACAGATTTGACTCCCTTCCTTGGGTTGTTGCTGAAGATGGTCGAATCTACTTTGGCATTATTTTTTATGAACAACACAACATATAAACAATTGAAAAAACTTCAACGATAATCCGCAGGTGCGCAAGCGTCGAAAGCGTCTAAAGTCCGAGCAAGTACGCGCGCGGGAGGCGCGCAGCCTTCGCGAGAACACCCGCACCACCGTGCTCCTGGTTGCTGTGGTGACAAGCTTCACCGTCACTGAGTTCCCACAGGGCTGCCTCAACCTGGCTGCCGCTGTTGACGACTGCGTGTTCAACACCATCTACAGGCAAGTCGGCAACGTGATGGACATCCTGGTGATTCTCAACTCGGCGACAAACTTCTTCTGGCTCTACGGCATGAGCTCTCAGTTTCGCGATGTGTTTGTGCAAATCTTCGTGCCCAGATTCCTGGCCCGGACTCAGGAGGAGATGAAGCAAAAGCGACGGGAGCGGAGGCTGCAGCGGCAACAGCAGCAACAATTGTTGCCAGTCGAGCCAACGAATAACTGCTGCGACAGAGGCCCACTGGCAGTTGCTAATGATGACATTCCAACAATTGACAGGGACTACCAGGACAGCACCGCAGTGTAACCGAAATTTAAACTCCGTTTTCTCTCTTCTATTCGTACCATTTTTATTCGAGTTCCAGTGCCTCGACCGAGTCTCTTATCGTGAGCGCACATTAACAAACTAGGCATCATCACACCAAGAGCCTATCGCTTGCAGAAGGCGTGACTCACTTTGGTAAACTGATCGAATGCTGAACTATTTGTACTGTATAAACTACATGTATTGTTAGATTCGCTGTCAATTTTGATGAAAATATTTGCACTGTGTACGAACGCTGCGTTACTTGTCTGTCACTTGTCCGTCACTCAATATTAATTTAATTTACTCAGTGTATACATGTACAGTACCATAGTGCGGCAGCTTAAGTGCAAATCCGTGTACAGATGATATCATGTGAACTGGCCAGAGCCAGTGTCTGTGCCGACACCCCAAGTGTCTGCTCCAAGAATCACTGCGCTTGTAATGGTTCAGCTATTTGATTTCCGGTGTTACAGAATGCGCTGTGAGTTTGTTTATTTCCTATACCTGTAAAAAACAGATTTGAGAGCTTCTATGTAGCATCATTAGTAATAGTACTTCTACCTTGTTTCCCAAATATTCTGTATTTTGCTTGGCTGCAGTTGATGGTTACTAAGAATCGATTAATATTGTCCCTCTCACACGCCAGTCAATACCAACCAAGTAAAGCGTCACCAATGCTTTGTGACAGCTGACAGCACTCTCACATTTGCTCAGCTCAGCTCAGCGTCCGACAATTGGGGAATGATTTATTACTACGCATGCCAATCAGCGAACGTAAAAAAAGTAATTTGCTGCTCAAAGAAGAGAAGTTAGTTTCCGTACCAAGCCAAGAAAGTGAGCACTGTTAGTCTGAAGCTGAACAGCAGACTTGGGCTGCTGTTGAGAAAAATTCAGGCACGCACTGCAGGGCAGCGGTGCTGTCGCCCAGACGAAGGAATGATTTGCTCAAAAGGATTTTTTAATTGAGGAAGGACAAGTTTTGAGTGAATGAGGGGGGCAGACAGACAGCCTAAAAAGGACGATCAGCAGTCGGGGGATCTGTAAGTTGAAATAAAGTCAGACCTTAATTGCAGTGCGCGATGATATCACTATGAGGCCTGTGACGATATGCAGGCTCTCCTGTTATAATAATCCTAAAAACTTTGGACTTTCACCGCAGCATAATGATCCTAATATATAGTTCAAACAGTATTATTTTGAGCCTCAAATGCTTGGATTGAGGTTGACATCGTGCGCTGACGAAGAGCAACAGGTAAAACAGGGTGACTCTCTCATCTCCCCACAAGTACACATTCTGTAGCTTTGAGGCTGACCCTCATTGTGCGTGAGGTCAACTTGCAATCGTTCGCAGAGTTGGGGACGTTACCGCCCTACTACTTACCGTAGTCTCCTGATGAGACGGTTGCAAAGAGCAGTTGACCAAAATACCAGACTAAGATGATTCTAAAATATGAGAAAATAGGCCCCAGCTAAGCTGGTCAGCCAGTCCAGGCATTCGTTGAATTTGCTCGAATTTGCGGGATTTATGCTAAAAAATCGCCTGTTCCTGCGTTTGACGTCACGGCAGATGAGCTAAGCCGAATTCGTTGGTCTTCAGCTTCGGCCAGATAAAAATCTGTGGAACTAATTGCCTGAGCAATGCATCTCCGACCTGACACTGGTTCACTTAACCAAGCCTATTTTCTCTTTTGGTAGAGCAGAGAAAAAATTCGGAAATTGTATCGGGCGCCTGATCTTTTAATCCACTTGTCTTCCGGAGGGATTAACCAGCAGCCGTTCAGGAAATTGAGCCGGCCAAATCCTGCGCGGACCGAGCAATTGCCTAAAAAGAACAAAAGTCGCTGAACTATCCAGGGAAGACTAGGAGGCTAGGAGGTTGATAAAAATTCGCATAATTATATTTATTTATGGAAAATTTAAAACTCACCCCCGGGAGTTCCAATGTTGAATGCCGTTAAATTTGGGACAAAAGTGCAATTAATTATAAACCAACTCCGATTTGCGTAGAAATACAGTTGACAAAAAATGTAATTTATTTGAGTTGGTAAAATTGTACTCAAGAGCCAACTGCTTTCATCATTTGATTTAGCTGAGCTCTGACAATGTCAAGTGGGTGTCACACGAGGTTTGGGTGCAGTTTTAATGGCTATAGATTGATTGATTTACAAGTTTATCAAGCTCTGTTTGACAAATGCTACAAAGGAAATTTCTGTTGTTTATGTACACCGACAGAAGGGAGGGTTGACATCGAAAACATTTCCATGAAATCAATGTACTTCAACCAAACATTCGATATTCCATTCTTCCTCTCTCAGCAGTTTACTGAATATTTCCGCACAGTTTTACTCAAACTTGCTAGCTGAATTATTTGACGACCTAATCCCCAAGACCAAGCCCGGCAATTCGTTCTTATAACTTAGAGTGGCCTGAATCACCAACCCCCCTCCTGGCTGCTGCCCTCACTCGGTCATCTTGACCCGGGAAACTGCGGTACGTTGAGAACGAGAGACAGAGAGAAAAAGTGCAAAAGTACCCAGAACCGAGAACTGTACTTCATCTTTTGTCACAAATCTAGAACAAATAGCATATAATAATACTGAGCATATTGGAGCGCTATAAAATTCTTATAAAGAACTGTCTTGGGGTAAATGAAAAATCATCTCAAGCCGGAAGGTTAGTGTCAAATCGGAAGATTAGAGTAAAGCCGGAAGATTACGGTAAAGCCGGAAGATTAGGGTCAAGTCGGAATATTAGGGCCAAGCCCGAAGATTAGGGTAAAGCCGAAGATTAGGGTAAAGCTGGAAGATTAGAGTAAAGACGGAAGATTACGGTAAAGCCGGAAGATTAGGGTCAAGTCGGAAGATTAGGGTCAAGTCGGAAGATTAGGGTCAAGTCGGAATATTAGGGCCAAGCCCGAAGATTATGGTAAAGCCGGAAGATTAGGGTAAAGCCGAAGATTAGGGTAAAGCCGAAGATTAGGGTAAAGCCGAAGATTAGGGTAAAGCTGGAAGAATAGAGTAAAGCCGGAAGATTAGGGTCAAGCCGGAAGATTAGGGTCAAGACGGAAGATTAGGGTAAAGCTGGAAGATTAGGGTAAAGCTGGAAGAATAGAGTAAAGCCGGAAGATTAGGGTCAAGCCGGAAGATTAGGGTCAAGACGGAAGATTAGGGTAAAGCGGGAAGATTAAGGTAAAGCCGGAAAATTAGGGTCAAGGCAGAAGATTAGGGTAAAGCCGGAAGATTAGGGTAAAGCCGGAAGATTAGGATCAATTACTGTTTTTGGAGTCCAGAGACAGTTGGGAAGGCCAATATACGTAGGGATCAAGACCTCAGAGTCAAGTAGGAGAAGCCCATGTTCAATTGTAGAATAATGACTATGGCTTTTTGCACTCAGAGTACTGTTTTGCCTTAAATATAGCATAAATGTAAACATCCCTTATTGACCGCGTGATAATCTGAATAAACCGCGCGAGAAAAACTGTATTCGCGGCTACAGGCAATTCCAATAGAAAAAAAACATTTCTGAAAATACGAAAGGCGAGGAAAATAATTACTGTCATCTGGTGACGGCGATGGGGGAAGTGAGTCACATTGCGACGACCGCGGGATTCCCCATAGGATTAGAGAGCGGATAGTATCTAAAAAACTGTTTACTTAGCTACTGCCCTCGCACGTATCCATCTGCATATTGATTACTGGGCAAGTATAAATATTTCGATTGCAATTTGGCAGACATCTTTGCGGCTGCTCGGGAGCAGATCTTGGAAGTTGCACTTCTACATGTATTCCCAAGTCATGGTAAGCCAACTGGGTGTGTTAGTCCTTGTTTCACTCACTTCCTGCTCGGTGATAGATAAAAACAATGTTGATTTTGGCTTTCTAGATCAAGATGGCTTCGTCAGTATATGCGGAGTTGTGTGGAGTCATCTTACTGGCACGAGCGTAGCTACCGGTACCAGGAATTGGCGCATCAGAGGCAATTTATATCGAAAAGCAATACGTAACTCATCTAGAATTACCAAGTTTCCAACCAAAATATTTAATTACATGGCTGCTAAGCATCGGGGTCAGAGCGTCTGACTCTCCGTGGTAAACGCATCTGACTCTCCGTGGTAAACGCGTCTGACTCTCCGTGGTATATGCGTCTGACTCTCCGTGGTAAACGCGTCTGACTCCCCTTAGTAAACGCATCTGACTCCCCGTGGTAAACGAATCCGACTCTCCGTGGTAAACGCATCCGACTCTCCGTGGT
This sequence comes from Macrostomum lignano, assembly GCA_002269645.1. Classification (NCBI taxonomy): domain Eukaryota; kingdom Metazoa; phylum Platyhelminthes; family Macrostomidae; genus Macrostomum; species Macrostomum lignano. The sequence goes on along the minus strand of NIVC01001908.1, from coordinate 167,270 downwards.
AAACGAATCCGACTCTCCGTGGTAAACGAATCCGACTCTCCGTGGTAAACGCATCTGACTCTCCGTGGTAAACGAATCCGACTCTCCGTGGTAAACGAATCCGACTCTCCGTGGTAAACGAATCCGACTCTCCGTGGTAAACGAATCCGACTCTCCGTGGTAAACGAATCCGACTCTCCGTGGTAAACGCATCTGACTCTCCGTGGTAAACGCATCTGACTCTCCGTGGTATACGCGTCTGACTCTCCGTGGTATACGCGTCTGACTCTCCGTGGTAAACCCATCCGACTCTCCGTGGTAAACGCGTCTGACTCTCCGTGGTAAACGCGTCTGACTCTCCATGATAAACGCGTCTGACTCTACGTGGTAAACGCGTCTGACTCTCCATGATAAACGCGTCTGACTCTCCATGATAAACGCGTCTGACTCTCCGTGGTAAACGCGTCTGACTCTCCATGATAAACGCGTCTGACTCTCCATGATAAACGCGTCTGACTCTCCGTGGTAAACGCGTCTGACTCTCCATGATAAACGCGTCTGACTCTCCATGATAAACGCGTCTGACTCTCCGTGGTAAACGGTAAGCAGATCCGACGTACCACATTGCACAGAGTTCGCGCGGCCAATGCACTATTGATAATGAAGAACCACTTCATCGGAGCAGACAAACAGATTCCCCTCCGTTCGCTTTTCGGACACAAAGAAAAGTCAATCACATATTCCGACGGCTGGACGGAACGAATTTCAAAGTCCCTCGGGGCGCGGCCGCGCCAAACTGTGTCTGCTATTCAGCTGGAAAACTCATATTCCAAGCGGGCGAATGAAACAGAAAGAAATAAGAAGGGGAAACCTAAAGCGGAATTAGCCAACGTGCGCTCGCCAAGGCCTTGGCTTGCTAATTGGATTTTTCGATATGAGATGCCGTCACTCTCGCCCTCCCGGCTGAGGCGGAGACTTTAGGAGGAGGCGGGACACGGGATTGAACAATAAAATATCTAAAGTGCTCGGTTTTTATCTTCATCTGTTACCACGAGAATTCTGTGAGACCTTCAAATCACCCTTCTATTGATATTTGGCAAGAATTTCTGTTGTTGTTTGAATACATCGGTTTGAATAATTTCCATCGTGCATTTGCTTGCATCCTTAGGGAGGCTCCGTCCAAGAACTACTCAAGTAACCTTGGCTCCGTCATTTTGTCTTCTAAATTTTGTAGTTGGCACTCTATTATCATTATAAGCAGTACTTCTTGCGTGCAGGCCCGATATGCAGCAATATTGGCAGCCTCTGGCCTTGCATTCTCTATCTGATGTGTTGTCGCCTTGCATGTGACTGGGAATTCCCTCTGTTCTCTGTCACCTGGTCCCAGTCTCTGCAAAAATAATGGGGGGGGGACAAATCATATGCCAACTTGACGAGTGTTTTCTCCAGTTTGCCCTCGCGCACCCGACTTTTGGAGGGGGGGGAGGGTTGCTATGCAGTCAACAGGACCTCGGCCGGACTGGGGGGCACCGGTTGACTCTGCCAGGAAGAAACGGCTTGGGGGACAGCATCGCATTCCTACAATGTTTGCCAAACGTGCCAACTGGGTGACGCTGTTTACCCAGCCAGCTTGCTCGAAGTTTTTCCTTACTTACCGCAGAACTTACTTACCTTACTTTCAAGTAGTCCGCGGGGCTTTTTATCGAACACATTACATGTATAATACTCAGCCCATGCTTGAGCACAGGACGCGACTGACAGTCTGGTCTGCGAGGCTTCCAAATTATCAATCATGTGCGCAGATGTAGTGCAACAAGTGCAGCAACAGTTTGACCACTCACGCTTCGATTCTGACTGTTGTAATGTCGGTTAAATATAAATTTTGCCATTGCTTAAGTCAACTAGCTAGTCTCATCAGATTTACATACTGAGGGTCATCCCAAAAGTTTCAGCAATCGAATGATTTTGTGCCATAGACAACTTTTAGGACTACAGCACTTATACCACACGAAAGATGAGCATATTTTGGGTGTCTGAGTAAGTTTTTAGCATTCTAGCTGCAAAATTCTGTTTTCTAGAGAACATTTTGTGAGATACTAAATCAAACATCGGCCGACAACAATAAAATGGAATTTCCGTCGAACTTGGAGCAGCGCTCATACATGAGCGCTGCTTGATAAAACGGAATGTCTTCGTGGTGTCCCTGCAGCTCAAATTCACCGTCAGTTGCTGCAGGCCCATGGGCCAAATGCGATGAGCCAGCGAGCCGTGTACGACTGGTACAGTCGATTCAAGAATGGCCGCTCTGATGTCGAGGATGATGTCGAGGACGAGGAAGGCCAAAAGAAGCTCGCACAGAGTTGAACATCGAGTTGATCCAAGGGCTGCTGAACATCGATCGCCGTTGGACATGCGAAGAAATGGCTGAGCTGTCCGGAATCCCCTCGTCGAGCTTCATTATTCACCATCTTCGGCCTGCCTTGCGCAAAAAGCGGCCACAGACCCTGGAACGTGGTCCACTCCTTCTGCACGACAATGCCAGTTCGCACACAGCCCGCATTGTGCAGGACCTACTGCGGGACTACCAGTGGGAGGTGCTGCCTCATCCTCCTTACTCCCCAGACCTCAGTCCCTGCGATTTTGACCTTTTTCCGAAGCTTAAGAACCAGCTCCGAGGGCGTCGTTTCCATTGCCTGGATGACCTGTTCAGCGAGGTCGGCCGCATTGCGAAAGACCTGTGCGAATCCGGCGCTGCTGACGGCGTTCAGAAGTTGCCTGGCCGCTGGGAGCGCACAATTCAAGTCAACGGAAGTTATTTTGAAGGTTTTTGACATGTTCATTGTTCTGACACTGGTTTGTTGAAAATTAATAGGCGTTTGCTGAAACTTTTGGGATGACCCTCGTATGACTCCAAATCTCAGTATGTCGACGAGCTCTATTTTTAGCGCCAAAAAGCAGCCGAATGAAAATGCATTACCTAATTTGGCAAGTGACCTTCAACCTTAACCTGCCCGACTCATTGGAGTACCTGCCTTATTTAGCATTTAAATTTGAATCACAATACATCAAAGTCCACATAAGAAGCTATGAAGATAAGCTCTTGTAGTCTCTGCACTTTGAGACCTGGCTGTGTTTTCAGGTTATTCTCCAGTCTTCATCGGCTCTTTCAAGCAAAGTGCACGGCTAATTTTGACAGGTTTTATTTCAGAAAAAAGATTACGAGTAGATAATGCGTTCACAGTGATTCATTTTAGCTTTGAGAAGAATCAGAGCAGTTAATTCCAGACAAAACATTTCTGACGCTTCATCTGAGACTCAGAGCACGGAGTTAGAGTCGGATGGATGCGAATGTTTCATACAAATGGCACGGTAGAATTTATCGTGTTGAAATATTGTTATATAATATACGCTCGTGATAGCGAGAAGGCTGCAGTTATTGGTCAAAATCAAGCGGGAATTGGCATGCTTATTCTATTACACTACGAGTTCACTACGCTGAAAAAATGACATTCCAGGTTACAATCTGACATGGACTGGTGGTTACGAAATGGCCAATTCAAGAGTTTACCACCGAGTAGTGAATTCAAACACAAAGAAATTCACTCGAGAATTCGATGGTCAACAAGAGCTTTATCAACGAGAATCATCCAACTGAATGGTCAGTTGACCGCCTAGTCGCCATCAGCTTCAGCCGCCTGTTGGTAGCTGCGACCGCTCGGTCGCCGGCTGTTGGGCTGGTCTAGGCGCACCGGATTGTCGATGACGTTGCAGCTGGAGTAGCGCGGCAGCTGGTGCAAGGGTGTCCGGCGGAGCAGCCGGCGCAGCGGCGACGTGTAGGCTCTGTAGTGCCAGGAGTGCCAGGCCCAGATGCCAAAGCCGATTAATAGCACCATGGCGGTTGCGGCCGACAGCCAGCCAGCCAGTGAAGCGGTCAGCGTCACTTTCTGAATCAAATTTTGTGTTAAGTACGAGCCTACAGTCAGAATAGGAATTGATGGCGGAGATACTTGTAATTAAAAAGGGGCTCACCAATTTAGGCCTTATAGTGGTTGGCAAGAACTCTTGAAGAAACTCTGAGCTGTTGCTCGGATCTGGCCTCTCGGAGAAGGTGCCTTCGAATTGAGACGAAAATATTGAGCTTCTCCGACCGGGGCTAACCGTGGAACTTCTCTGCTGTGAAGCTGTTGAGTTTGTTAGAGGCGGAGTGATGGTTGAGTTTGTTAGAGGTGGAGTGATGGTTGAGTTTGTTAGAGGTGGAGTGATGGTTGAGTTTGTTAGAGACGGAGTGATGGTTGAGTTTGTTAGAGGCTGAGTGATGGTTGAGTTTGTTAGAGGCTGAGTGATGGTTGAGTTTGTTAGAGGTGGAGTGATGGTTGAGTTTGTTAGAGGTGGAGTGATGGTTGAGTTTGTTAGAGGCTGAGTGATGGTTGAGTTTGTTAGAGGCTGAGTGATGGTTGAGTTTGTTAGAGGCGGAGTGATGGTTGAGCTTGTTAGAGGTGGAGTGATCGTTGAATTTGTTAGAGGTGGAGTTATGGTTGAGTTTGTTAGAGGCGGAGTGATGGTTGAGTTTGTTAGAGATGGAGTGATGGTTGACTTTGTCTGAGGTGGAGTGATGGTTGAGTTTGTTAGAGGCGGAGTGATGGTTGAGTTTGTTAGAGGTGGAGTGATGGTTGAGTTTGTTAGAGGCGGAGTGATGGTTGAGTTTGTTAGAGGCGGAGTGATGGTTGAGTTTGTTAGAGGCGGAGTGATGGTTGAGTTTGTTAGAGACGGAGTGATGGTTGAGTTTGTTAGAGACGGAGTGATGGTTGAGTTTGTCAGAGGTGGAGTGATGGTTGAGTTTGTTAGAGACGGAGTGATGGTTGAGTTTGTTAGAGGTGGAGTGATGGTTGAGTTTGTTAGAGACGGAGTGATGGTTGAGTTTGTTAGAGACGGAGTGATGGTTGAGTTTGTTAGAGACGGAGTGATGGTTGAGTTTGTTAGAGGTGGAGTGATGGTTGAGTTTGTTAGAGGTGGAGTGATGGTTGAGTTTGTTAGAGACGGAGTGATGGTTGAGTTTGTTTGAGGAGGAGTGATGGTTGAGTTTGTTTGAGGCGGAGTGATGGTTGAGTTTGTTTGAGGCGGAGTGATGGTTGATTTTGTCTGAGACGGAGTGACAGTCGTCGAGGTTGTCTTAGCCGTGGAGATGGGCGAGACTGACTGAGTTTGAATCGGAGTCGGATTCTCTCTCGTAGAGCTCGTTTGAATTGAAAGAACAGTCGAACTTGTCTGCGATGGAGTGCTAGTCGAGCTTGTTGAGAGCCATAGGTTAATATCTTCTCCGAAAAATCGAGAATTTCGTGAATTTGTTTTTCTGCCCACTTTAGAAGTGCTTTTGTTTCTGCTCCTGTCAACTATTGCATCTGATGTGGGCACAGTTTTATCGTCTTCTACAGCCATTTTTCCGACTGGGGATGTAAAATACTCGTTTTGCTTCTCCGATGCCGTGTCCGTCTTCAGGTCAGCTGTGGAAGCTTCAATGCTCCGAGTGACTTCCGTGTCTGTCTTCGTAGCTTCAGTGGAAGCTTCAATGCTCCGAGTGACTTCCGTGTCGGTCTTCTCGTCAGCTGTGGAAGCTTCAATGCTCCGAGTGACTTCCGTGTCGGTCTTCTCGTCAGCTGTGGAAGCTTCAATGCTCCGAGTGACTTCCGTGTCGGTCTTCTCGTCAGCTGTGGAAGCTTCAATGCTCCGAGTGACTTCCGTGTCGGTCTTCTCGTCAGCTGTGGAAGCTTCAATGCTCCGAGTGACTTCCGTGTCGGTCTTCGTAGCTTCAGTGGAAGCTTCAATGCTCCGAGTGACGTCCCTGTCGGTCTTCTTATCAGCTGTGGAAGCTTCAATGCTCCGAGTGACTTCCGTGTCTGTCTTCGTAGCTTCAGTGGAAGCTTCAATGCTCCGAGTGACGTCCGTGTCTGTCTTCGTAGCTTCAGTGGAAGCTTCAATGCTCCGAGTGACGTCCCTGTCGGTCTTCTTATCAGCTGTGGAAGCTTCAATGCTCCGAGTGACGTCCCTGTCGGTCTTCTTGTCAGCTGTGGAAGCTTCAATGCTCCGAGTGACGTCCGTGTCTGTCTTCGTAGCTTCAGTGGAAGCTTCAATGCTCCGAGTGACGTCCGTGTCTGTCTTCGTAGCTTCAGTGGAAGCTTCAATGCTCCGAGTGACGTCCCTGTCGGTCTTCTTATCAGCTGTGGAAGCTTCAATGCTCCGAGTGACTTCCGTGTCGGTCTTCGTAGCTTCAGTGGAAGCTTCAATGCTCCGAGTGACGTCCGTGTCGGTCTTCAGGTCAGCTGTGAAAGCTTCAGTGCTCTGAGTGACGTCCGTGTCGGTCTTCAGGTCAGCTGTGAAAGCTTCAGTGCTCTGAGTGACGTCCGTGTCGGTCTTTAGGTCAGCTGTGAAAGCTTCAGTGCTCTGAGTGACGTCCGAATCTATCTTCGTAGCTTTAGATTCTGGTCTTGTGCTGTCAGTCATTATTGTTACATTCTTAGAGTTTGACGAGACTATTCGATTGTCAGATGCTACTGTACTGTCCAGCACAAGAAGCGAAGTGGCTGGCCAAATGAAAGCTGCAAAAGCACTGATCCAAAGCAGTGCTGCACGAAAATTGAACTGCATTGTGCAGTCGCTCACTAACTAAAATGGAGGTTCAAGTCAAATTCACGCCTGCCATTTCGATGGTGAATTTGGTGTATATAAGTTAGCAGAAATTTCAGCCGTATAAAAATGTTCAATACCAGATACGAGATAACTGTGGACACTCTGAGTGCGCATCTAATTGCAGAATCTAAACAATCGGATACGCCCGCAACATCTTATACTAACACCTACGCACATTGGGTTTTATCACTGCACTAGCACATCAGCTTGTGCTAAACAAATTCAGTGATGGTCAGCTAATTTAAATTTAAACAAAACTCCTTGTGACTGCCATCTTTTAGAATACATTCTTTAAAACGCTAAGCCGTGCGGCTTTGATCTTTGCCTACTGCACTGAACAGGCAGCGTACGAATGTAAATCTGATTCAGTGTTGTGACCACCGGTAGCGGCAAACGCATCCGAGACAGCCATTTAAAACCCTGCGAAACTTGTGTGGTGCAAGGTATCCGGTGGTCAAATAACTGTGCCATGCACGAGCCAGGCTAATTTCTTGTAAAACTTCAGCAGTAAGGAATGAAGGCTAGAGAGTACGAAAACATTTTAATGCACAAGAGCGCCGGAATCATTTCTACACGCATTTATTCTGCAGCGGACCAAAAATCAAAGCGGTTCTAAAATCATTTCTGAACGAACGGATTTCATAGATTTTATCGAAACATCGACGGTCGGAATTGAGTGACTTTGATTGTTGTGAGCTGAAGCATAGAGACACAAATGTTACTAAGCAAAACAACGCCAAATAAGTTCGATTTAAGAGCTATTTAAAACAACTATAAAAAGCATTTGTGGTGAACTAATTTGAGAACAGAATTAGGACAAGTGAACATAAAAGCAAGCACTATCGCATAATACTACTTCTCAGTAGGACAACAACGGTTTAAAATTTATAAGTAGACAGACAGTGGACAGATTCTCCAGTTAAGTCAAGTGAAACACCTGTAAACACGCCTATGATTATTTCATTATACATGTATCGATCAATTTCAAGGATCACAAAGAAAGTCAAGCAGGCAAAGTCGGATTTCTGATCGATAGGAAAGAGAATTCTCGCACTAGACGAAGCTGCTGTTCTGTGATCGCGAATTTCGACCATCGGCTGCGGCTGTCGACACCTGCTGCTTGTTGCTAGGCAGCAGTCTCATGCTGCTGGCCTCTGTCGGGCCCGCACTGAAGGTAACCACAGCGCCTTGCCGACGGCCGGTGCTGGTCGATGAGTCGTGAGAGTGCTGCTGGAAGTGCACCGCGGCCGGGGGGCTGGGTTTGGGGAGTCGAGGTTGCCTACTAGTTAGCCATAAAGGACATTTTGGGGGAGGCAAGCAGTCATGCACATTCCCGCTGCCCCCTGAGCACACAAGCAGGCCTCAATCATAACCTCATGCCCTGGTATTGGCCCTCGAGTGCGTTAATCGCTAAACTCACCAGCTAAACTCACTCGGTCTGACCAACCAACCAGCTTAATTAAGGATGTTTCTTACCGACCAGAATCCGGATGCTGGCGTCGCGGCATAGTTGCCATGGGGTCATGCGACACGCTGTACCTGAATGTGCTCAGCACTGGCTGCTGCTGCTGAACCGATTGGTATTGAGGTGGAGCCTGGTGCGACAGCGGTGGCGGCGGCAGCGGCTGGTACTGATGGTGCTGAGCTGCTCGCAGATGTTTCCCATCGATGCCCAGTGTGGCGTGGAAGTCAGCTAAGAGATTGTATCGTGAAATTCAATAAAACGAATCATTTTTGGGTTCATTCGTGCAAATCGAAGCTATAAATATCTGGACGACAGAAAAGTTCAGCTATTTATTGCACCGCTTCTGGGCAGGATGTTTGATGTCAAGTGGGACTTTGAGTAGATCCGCTGTACTCGCATTATACCAACTTGTCTCATTCAGATAAAATCTATTCAACTAACGTGTTAGTGCAAGCCATTTTTTACTTGTTGATTAAAATCTCTCCTTCTACTTACCACACCCACCCCTTCTCTCTCCCTGTACTTACCACACCCATCCCTTCTCTCCCTCTGTACTTACCACACCCACCCCTTCTCTCTCCCTGTACTTACCCAACCCACCCCTTCTCTCTCTCTGTACTTACTACACCCACCCCTTCTCTCTCTCTGTACTTACCACACCCACCCCTTCTCTCTGTAATTACCACACCCACCCCTTCTCTCTCTCTGTAATTACCACACCCACCCCTTCTCTCTCCCTGTACTTACCCAACCCACCCCTTCTCTCTCTCTGTACTTACTACACCCACCCCTTCTCTCTCTCTGTACTTACCACACCCACCCCTTCTCTCTCTCTCTCTCTCTCTCTCTCTCTCTCTCTGTACTTACCCCACCCACCCCTTCTCTCTCTCCCTGTACTTACCCCACCCACCCACCTCTCTCTCTCCCTGTACTTAGCACACCCACCTCTTCTCTCTCTCCTTGTACTTACTCCACCCACCCACCACCCCTTCTCTCTCTCCCTGTACTTACCCCAGTGTCTTCCCCTAAACTAATTTGACAGGAAGTAAAATATCTATGATGTCACCACTCTATTGCTATAAGTAATATACAAATGTGAGAAAGAAAAAACAGCTAAAAAGGTAAATTTTTTAATTACCTTTAGCGGCCTTCATTGATCTGCTGCCGTTGTCGCTGCTGCAGCCTTTGCCGCTGTCCAGACTCTCGGCGTCATCTAGCAGAATTTTCCCCTGCAACAGAATAGCGGCTAGGTTAGACAGGGGCACGAATTGATAGCGTAGAAATATAGGAAATGGGCAGCGCTGCAGGCAGATGAGGGATTTTGCTAATTAGGGAAACGACAGGGGCGGACGGATTAAGACGTCCGGGGTTCTGAGAGACGAAATCCATTCATTCATTTGCGCCAGTCCATCCGTTCGTCCATTGCTTGAGCGCGTTTCGCTCACTACTCAGTCTTCTTCTTCTTGTTCTTCGGCTTTGCTAGAAATTTTGTTCTACTGCTTTTTAGTTCTATCACCTTAATCTGCCGGCGTCGCGAGCTTCTGTTTCGCAAATCCTGCAGCTTGTAATTTGACAGATACGGAGAGTCAGAGAGAGGGCGAAAAAGTTTTCGAGAAGTTTGCGAGCTGCATCACCTTGTGTCTTGTGACATCAGGAGAGGACTTAGAGCCTTCAGAGGGAGTGAGGCAGGGAGTGAGGCAGGGAGTGAGGCAGGGAGTGAGGCAGGGAGTGAGGCAGGGAGTGAGGCAGGGAGTGAGGTAGGGAGTGAGGCAGGGAGTGAGGCAGGGAGTGAGGCAGGGAGTGAGGCAGGGAGTGAGGCAGGGAGTGAGGCAGGGTGTGAGGCAGGGAGTGAGGCAGGGAGTGAGGCAGGGAGTGAGGTAGGGAGTGAGGCAGGGAGTGAGGCAGGGAGTGAGGCAGGGAGTGAGGCAGGGAGTGAGGCAGGGAGTGAGGAAGGGAGTGAGGCAGGGAGTGAGGCAGGGAGAAAGTGGGCGATGTGAAGACTTCAGACTGCGGTCATCAATAATTTGCTAAGAGTTATTTTCATTTCCTAGAAAAGAGTCATCATTGATGCGAGTTCAACTGAGGTGATTGGATTCGGGTAATTCCATAATCCAGACCTAGAGAACCGTATTTGACACAACTCAGAAGATTAAAAACGGGAATTTACCCAAAGAGAGTAAGGATGCGTGGCGAGAGTCGGGAAGCATCACCCCCGCTAATGACCCGCGTCGTTTCTGACGCATCTGTGAAGTTTTTACTTCTAAAAAAGACGACTGTGTTCTCAAGGCATTGACTTTTAAAAAGAAACCCGTGAGCTCTTTGATCTACACTGAGTCGGAATTTGCTCCAGCCTGCCACAACTCGCCAGTGAGTCATAAAGGCCGTTTGCAGCGAATTGTAAAATATTTCTTTCCTAAACTGATGCGCCGCACACTGTCTAAGAGCCTCGCCTGCAATCTCGGTTGACAACAAGGTTGAAACAGTCTCATGGGTTTGCTGATTCTTATAAAACAGCCTAAAATACCTGTTGATCACCAAGGGACATTTCTCACCTCACTGCCGGTGAAGGCGACCCTCCTGACGGTGGCCTCGCTGTCCAGCGGGCTGAGCGGCAACTGCACTTGGTAGCGGCTGTCGGCCATCGGGTCGGGCCGTACCGCTGAGTCTGGAAATAGGTGGTTTTTTGGTGGTGCTCTAGAGACGAGCCCTGCTAAGGATGTGCTGTTGGAGAGTGAAGAGGGGAGAGTGGAGAGCGGGTAGAGGAGAGGGGAGAGTGGAGAGGGGAGAGTGGAGAGCGGGTAGAGGAGAGGGGAGAGGGGAGAGTGGAGAGGGGAGAGGGGAGAGTGGAGAGGGGAGAGTGGAGAGCGGGTAGAGGAGAGTGGAGAGTGGAGAGGGGAGAGTGGAGAGCGGGTAGAGGAGAGGGGAGAGTGGAGAGGGGAGAGTGGAGAGCGGGTAGAGGAGAGGGGAGAGGGGAGAGTGGAGAGGGGAGAGGGGAGAGTGGAGAGGGGAGAGGGGAGAGCGGAGAGTGGAGAGGGGAGAGTGGAGAGCGGGTAGAGGAGAGTGGAGAGTGGAGAGATAGAATAGAGAGAAGATCAAAGACATACGGGAAGAGAAAAGCACAAAAAGAGGAGAGCAGGAAGGAGGGCAAGATGTCCCAAAGTATCCGAAATAAACTACGCATTTATAAAATCGATTCTTAATAGCACATAACGAACTGATTTCGACAATATAGCTATAGGCAAGTGTTGAAGAGTGACAATTATCTAATCTGACAGGCAGTTAATAAAAGTGTCTGTCCCGCCCAGACAGTCAGTGAGTTTGGGGCGAGGCAGCTTAGACAGACTCTGATATTCCAGCTCGAAATTTGATGCCCCACCTCTCCGTGTGTCTCTTCAAACAGGCCGCACCGGCAAAAGTCAGCCCCGGAGCAGTGACGCAACAAGCTTCTTCATTATTGTTGAATTTTGAGCCGGTCGAGGAGAAGCCAAATTTGAAGTGGCCTCGAACGAAGCTCGGAGAGATTGAGAAACTCAATGCTCAGCTCAAACAGGCGCCGACACCAGTGGGTTGGGGAGGACAGTTGCCAAGGTGAAGAGGCTCAATATGTATAAAAATTTTTTAGAGGCACTTCGTCAACACCGTGATTTTGTTGTCAGGCGGGTTGTGTCAGTCACTTTTGAAAGAAAAAACAATAGAGTGCTGGCTAGTGTATGGAAGATGAGCCTTTAAACAATGGGGTTTATTGAGGGGCATGGGCTTATTGGAAATGACAAAATATCTAATATAAATGTCTGTGAGTGACAGCTGAGGGCAGGTGTGTTTAATTGTCACCGCACATTCCCTTCATCTGTAGAGTGGCTGAGTCAGGAAGCGGTTACAGGTGCTTTCACTGGTTTATTGGTGTCTGCTATCTATCTATCTATCTATCTATCTATCTATCTATCTATCTATCTATCTATCTATCTATCTATCTATCTATCTATCTATCTATCTATCTATCTATCTATCTATCTATCTATCTATCTATCTATCTATCTATCTATCTATCTATCTATCTATCTATCTATCTATCTATCTATCTATCTATCTATCTATCTATCTATCTATCTATCTATCTATCTATCTATCTATCTATCTATCTATCTATCTATCTATCTATCTATCTATCTATCTATCTATCTATCTATCTATCTATCTATCTATCTATCTATCTATCTATCTATCTATCTATCTATCTATCTATCTATCTATCTATCTATCTATCTATCTATCTATCTATCTATCTATCTATCTATCTATCTATCTATCTATCTATCTATCTATCTATCTATCTATCTATCTATCTATCTCAGAGTTTATGTGAGCTTTTCTCCCTATCCTCTGTGAGTTTTATTTTACAATAAAAAGTCAGAAATTCCGAAATGAACAAAATGACCGCAGCAGGCTGGAATTCCCAGGAGCTCGCCGGCAATCGGAAATAAAACTGCTCAAATCCTTGCCCGGTTTGCTCAGTATTGAAACTTTTTTCAACTGCTTCCCAGCAACTTGCGTGAGCAGTCCTGGGGTCTAAGCAGTTAGCTCAAAAAAGCTTTAGTGGCTTCCAACACTCGTTGCGGGAGCGCTGGCTTCAGCGGCAGGTGCACAAACACTCCCCAGACTGGGGGGTTGGGAAATTTCTCTAAGTAGGTGGGTCCCGCTCCCTAAATAAGGAGAAACCAGACGATCCTTGGGTGGAACAAAGGAGGCCCACCAGGAGGGTCAGACGCTGACAGCGGCAGCTGAAGAAACAAATCAAAAGCATGGGGTGTGCCGATGTACTGATTCCCGCACAGGGCTGCGAGCAAAATGAGGGACTGCATCAGCTGAGCCTTTTGATGCGCTAAAATCTGATATTGCAAACTCGCGCCAACTACGATATTGTAAAATGGCGCAAATCTGCGATGGTAAAATGGCGCCAATCTGAGATTGTAAAATGGCGCTAATTCGGAGATTGTAAACTGGCGCAAACTATGATATTGCAAAATGACGCCAATCTGAGATTGCAAAATGGCGCCAACTATGAAATTATAAAATGACGCCAACTAATGGGATTGTAAAATGGCGCCAACTAATGGGATTGTTAAATGGCGCCAACTAATGGGATTGTAAAATGGCGCCAACTAATGAGATTTTAAAATGGGCCAACTAATGAGATTTTAAAATGGGCCAATTCTGATATTCTACTTTAGGAATCTATTCTTTTAGATCCTCAAATGCGATGACTCAAAGAATCTTGAGTAATTAAAAAATCATTGAAATACTTTATAAATACTGAATAATCAGCTAGAAAAAACGCGGAAACCCCGCGGAAAATCCGCGGAATTTGCGCTGGTCAGGCCACTCGGGCAGTGCCCCGCACTCACCGCAGTGATAGCCGCAGTTCGGTGAATAATCGCCAGCTGACGGGCCCAGCAGGAGCGGCGGCGGCGGCATCGGTGGCGGCGGCGACGGCGGCGGCGTCAGGGGCAACTGCTGCTGCTCCTGCTGCTGCTGTCTGTTCACCTTGCCTCTCCGCCGTCTCCTTCGACCACCGCAGGTGCGACACCTCAGACAGAAGATCGCCCCGATCAGCACCAGCGATACGGCTAGCGTCACCGTCACCATGGCAACGATGATCACCAGGTTGCTCTCGGAAGTCCGAGCGGACGGTCCACCGAAGGCGCTGTCCGGCTGCTCCAGGATGCGGATCTCCATCGTCTCGATGCTGTTCAGCGGGCGGGGCCGGCCGCGGTCGGAGGCGTTCAGCACCAGACGGTGCACCGTCGACAAGTCGCGCTTGGGGTCCACAGGACGGCCCAGAGACAGCACGCCGTCTCTGCTGACCACGAAGAGGTTGTCGTAGGGTTGCGGGGCGAGCAGGCTGTACACCACCGTGCCGTTGTCCCCATAGTCAGCGTCGATGGCGTGTAGGTGAGCGATGGGGCTGCCGACTGGCCGGTGCTGCGAGATGTTCAACGTGCGGCCGGACTCGCCAGGGAACATCCAGCGGGGCCGGTTGTCGTTGCGGTCCAGCACTGAAACTGACACCTGAGTGCGGCGGTGGGGACCAACGGCACTGTGTAACTGCCAGTTTATACAACTTCACTCCAATCCCACCCTAATCCCAACTCAATCCCATTCCAATCCCACCCCACACTCCAATCCCACCCCACACCCCAATCTCACAGGGGTGCTTTCACAAGGGACTTCATAAGGTCGAAATTTCACAACGTCGAAAACTTTGACCTTGTGAAGTTTCGACCTTGTGAAAGAAGGTGCTTTCGACGTTGTGAAATTTTCGAGCTTGTGAAACCCCCCTATCCCACCCAAATCCCACCCCAATCCCACCCAAATCCCACGCCAATCCCACCTGCGCTGTGTCGGCCAGTCCAGCCCCGTCGTCGGCCACCAGCAGGAAGCTGTGCGAGTCGCGCTGCTCGCGGTCCAGCTCGCCAGCCCCCGTGGTGAACACGCCGCCGTCGGGCGACACTCTGAACAACTCGACTAAGCCGCCGCCGCTGCTGTCGTCGGGCTCCAAGCGGAAGCTGACGTTCCGGTGCCGCGGCTCGACGTCGCAGTCAACGGCGGTGGCGCTGCCAAGCCGGGCGCCGGCTGCCGCTCCCTCCTCCACCGCGAGGTCGTAGCGGCGGCGGTTCAGTTGCGGCCGACAGTCGTTCAAGTCGGCGATTTCGACCACCAGACTGGCGGTGGCGGTCAGCGCCTCTCGGCCGCCTGTCCTCGGTGAGTCCTCGGCGAACACGAAGGCGTTCAAAACATCGACTTTCTCCCGATCGAAGCTCCGCCGCGCCGTCACGGTGCCGTTGTACGCGTCGACGTTGAAATCGGCGGCGGAGGTCGGCGCTATCGAGTAGCGCACCCTGCCGTTGGCGCCCTCGTCTGGATCGTCGGCGTGCAGCTGCGCCACGAAGGCGCCGGCGCCGGAATTCTCGGCCAGGCTGGCGCGCACCGACGTGGCTGCGAATGTCGGAGGGTTGTCGTTGACGTCGGTGACGTCGATTCGGAGTCGGTGCCGGCCCTCCTGGCTGGGGCTGCCGCCGTCCCGGCAGACGATCTCGGCTGAGTAGGACGCCCGGATCTCGCGGTCGAAGCTGACGCTGCTGACAATTTTGAACTGGTGCTTGGCCGACTCGTACAGCGGCCGGATGTCGAACTGGCCGGGTGGCTGCACGCTGCAGTCAAGCCGCTGCTCCATGCCTTTGTCGTCGGCGTCTTTCACGTCCGCGGTGGCAATGAGGCTGCCCGGCGGCGACTTCTCGAGGATCTGCAGCGCGTCTGTTGGCGCAGCGTCGGGCTGGACGCTCTTCACCGTGATCACCGGCGGGTTGTCGTTGACATTCTGGACGCGGACTTTAACGGTGGTCTCGACGGGGTGCTTGCCGTCAGACACAGTGACGGGGATGCTGTACTCGCGGCGGATCTCGTAGTCGAGCTGCTGCACCGAGATTACTCCGGTTTTGGCGTCGATTTTGAAGTCATTGAGGACGGCCTGGCTGGCGGAGACGCTGAAGCGGTAGCTCAGGCTGTCGGACTGGTCCCTGTCGGTGGCCTCCACGCGGAGCAGCTCGCTGCCCGGCGGCAGAGACTCCGGCACGACCGTGTCGGGTCCCTCGTCGTAGCGCCGTTTGAATACCGGCGCATTGTCGTTGATGTCGATGAGCTGGACGCTGACGGTGACCGAGCCGGTCAGAGGACGCGCAGCGCCATCCACGGCAGCGATCACTAGCTCGTGGTTGGGCCGCGTCTCCCTGTCGAGGTCGGCGAGCACCTCCAGCCAGACGTGCGGAGCAGCGGCGGTCGGGTCTCGGCCGCCGGACCGTCGCTCGTAGGCCACTCGGAAGGCGCCAGGCTGTGAGGCAGACAACAGGCTGTAGGAGCTGGTGGTGTTGTCCGGCGCTCTGTCCGGGTCCTCGGCCAGCTGCAGGCTGATACGTTCGCCCGGCTGCGTGTGCTCCGCCATCTCCAGCTGCAGCCGCGCCATCGTCCAACGCGGAGCGTTATCGTTGACGTCGATAACATCGAGTTCCAGCTGTATGATGTCGCGGAAGTTTCCCGCTGGCAGCCGGGAGTCCAGCAGGCCGACGGTGGGCGACAGGCGGCAGTCCTGGCTGCTGGCGCTCGGACAGCAGGTGTCCACCAGCGAGCAGATGGACTCCCGGTCGATGCGCGAGCGAATCTCCACGGCGCCGCTTGCCGGATCGACGCTCAAGAGGCCGCCCGCGTCTGACAGTGTCGTGAATTCGAGCTCGGGTGAGTCGGCGTCAGCACGGCCGGCCTGCTCGCGGAGCAGTCGGCGAAGGTCGGCGACGCGGCTGCCCACGGGCAGCTCCTCGACGAAGCTGTGCCGCAGCTCCACGCGGCCCGTCTTGGCGGACGCGGCTGAGAAGGTGGCGGCGATTGAAATGGCGATGCAGAGCTGCTTCATGATGGAGAGCGGCTGCATCACCTGTTGCAGAGGGAGAAGCAGGTGTGTGCAGCTGGCCTCTGACTCTCTCAAGGTTGTCTGACATTTCTGTTTGACTCTCTCAAAGTTGTCTGACATCCCCGCCTGACTCTCTCAAGGCTGTCTGACATCCTCGCCTGATTCTCTCAAGGTTGTCTGAAATCCCTGCCTGACTCTCTCAAGGATGTCTGACATCCCCGTCTGACTCTCTCAAGGTTGTCTGACATCCCCTCCTGACTCTCTCAAGGATGTCTGACATCCCCGTCTGACTCTCTCAAGGTTGTCTGACATCCCCTTCTGACTATCTCAAGGTTGTCTGAAATCCCTGCCTGACTCTCTCAAGGTTGTCTGACATCCCCGCCTGACACACAATACAATTCTGACTCTTAAACAGCATTGAAGCTTCTTCTGACCCGTCAGTCAGTCAGTTTGAAATCAAAACTTGTCAGTTAAGATATTTTAATCTGCTGGGAGCTGCCTCGGTAAATATTTTATAACCTGGCATCTACAGGAGTACACCTTCATTTTTAGCATCACTACTATACGGGCAATGCATTTCCCATCCAGTTTTTTCTTTCCCTCTTTTAGAAGCAGCAGCAGCCGCCAAATCCATGCTGCAGCCACCCCAAAAATCCTTGGAATTGCACTGCGCGGCTCGCCTGAATATTGACATTTGCCACGTAGTCAAATACAGAATTTCCTCAGTTCTCACACCACCCTCAGCGCTGCCACTGGAAGCATTCGGAAGCCCCGCATGAAGGACTTCCTTGGCCACAGTTGCTCGGCAAGTGCGACTGCACTGTTATTGGAGAGGCCTCTGAGGTTGAGTTTCTCGGCATTATTACTTACGGCTGATCTCGTGCGGATCTTTGTGGCTTCCAAGGAATTAAATACTTCTGGTGACTTAATCTTGGTGCCATTGGACTAGCTTTAGCGCCAGTGGATTAGCCTTGGCGCCATTAGACTAGATTTAGCGTCATTAAACTAGATTTGGCGCCATTAGATTAGATTTGGCGCCATTAGACTAGAACTGGCGCCATTAGACTAAAATGGCGCCATTAGACTAGATTTGGTGCCTTTGGACTAGATTTGGCGCCATTAAACTATATTTGGCGCCATTAGACTAGAATTGACGCCATTAGACTAGATTTAGCGTCATTAGGCTAGATTTGGCGACATTAGATTAGATTTGGTGCCATTGGATTAGATTTGGCGCTATTAAACTAGATTTGGCGCCATTAGACTAGATTTGGCGCCGTTAAACTAGATTTGGCGCCATTGGACTAATTAAGCTTTGACGCCATTAGACTAGATTTGGCGCCATTAGACTAGATTTGTCGCCATTAGACTAGATTTGCCTCCATTTGACTGGATTTGGCTAAGTCTCCGAACTGAAGGCTTCCGAATAGCTTTTTACATTCGTAATCTTCTGGATTAGAATTTTCTCTTTTCTAGAACAAAGAGCGGCTCTCAACTATTTCAAGAGTCGAAGCCCATTCGACCAATTAGCAGTCTCCAGATAGATGGCTTCAACGTATCTCAATAGTCTAGAGAGTTTCCTGTCTGAGGAAAGAGGCAGCTTGGAGTTACGAGGACCCTCTTCTACCGCGCCGCAGCTGCTGAATCTGGGTAGAGGGCCCCGGGTGGTTGGGGGGGGGGTACCAGCTGGTCCCGTGTTCTTCAAGAACCAGAAGAAGTTATTGAAATTTTAAATTAGCTAAGCTCGTCTTTCTGTCCCGCTTTCTCGCCTCCCACAAGTCCGCTTCTGAGAAATCAGACCTTGGAGACCTGCTATGATGGTCATTGTGAGGGGGCTATGATGGTCATTGTGAGGGGGCTATGCTGGTCATTGTGAGGGGGCTATGCTGGTCATTGTGAGGGGGCTATGCTGGTCATTGTGAGGGGGCTATGCTGGTCATTGTGAGGGGCTATGATGGTCATTGTGAGGGGGCTATGCTGGTCATCGTGAGGGGGCTATGCTGGTCATTGTGAGGGGGCTATGCTGGTCATTGTGAGGGGCTATGATGGTCATTGTGAGGGGGCTATGCTGGTCATTGTGAGGGGGCTATGCTGGTCATTGTGAGGGGGCTATGCTGGTCATTGTGAGGGGGCTATGATGGTCATTGTGAGGGGGCTATGCTGGTCATTGTGAGGGGGCTATGCTGGTCATTGTGAGGGGGCTATGCTGGTCATTGTGAGGGGGCTATGCTGGTCATTGTGAGGGGGCTATGATGGTCATTGTGAGGGGGCTATGCTGGTCATTGTGAGGGGGCTATGCTGGTCATTGTGAGGGGGCTATGCTGGTCATTGTGAGGGGGCTATGCTGGTCATTGTGAGGGGGCTATGCTGGTCATTGTGAGGGGGCTATGATGGTCATTGTGAGGGGGCTATGCTGGTCATTGTGAGGGGGCTATGCTGGTCATTGTGAGGGGGCTATGATGGTCATTGTGAGGGGGGCTATGATAGTAATTGTAAAGGGGCTATGATGGTCATTGTTAGGGGGCTATGATAGTAATTGTAAAGGGGCTATGATGGTCATTGTAAAGGGGCTATGATGGTCATTGTTAGGGGCTATGATAGTAATTGTAAAGGGGCTATGATGGTCATTGTTAGGGGGCTATGATAGTAATTGTAAAGGGGCTATGATGGTCATTGTAAAGGGGCTATGATGGTCATTGTTAGGGGGCTATGATAGTAATTGTAAAGGGGCTATGATGGTCATTGTAAAGGGGCTATGATGGTCATTGTTAGGGGGCTATGATAGTAATTGTAAAGGGGCTATGATGGTCATTGTTAGGGGGCTATGATAGTAATTGTAAAGGGGCTATGATGGTCATTGTAAAGGGGCTATGATGGTCATTGTTAGGGGGCTATGATAGTAATTGTAAAGGGGCTATGATGGTCATTGTTAGGGGCTATGATAGTAATTGTAAAGGGGCTATGATGGTCATTGTAAAGGGGCTATGATGGTCATTGTTAGGGGCTATGATAGTAATTGTAAAGGGGCTATGATGGTCATTGTTAGGGGGCTATGATAGTAATTGTAAAGGGGCTATGATGGTCATTGTAAAGGGGCTATGATGGTCATTGTTAGGGGGCTATGATAGTAATTGTAAAGGGGCTATGATGGTCATTGTAAAGGGGCTATGATAGTAATTGTAAAGGGGCTATGATAGTAATTGTAAAGGGGCTATGATGGTCATTGTTAGGGGGCTATGATAGTAATTGTAAAGGGGCTATGATAGTAATTGTAAAGGGGCTATGATAGTAATTGTAAAGGGGCTATGATGGTCATTGTGAGTGAGCTATGAGGGTCCAATATAAAAGCTGTTTAACTGATCGATAAAAACAAACAGTCCTAAAATCCAGAAATCCCTGTATTTGCAATCTAATTTTAATACAAAATCCTCAAACTCTTAAGCACAGTCTCATATTTTTCTTGAAAAATTTCTCAAAATCAGAAAAGAGAAAATAGCCTAAGCAGTTTGAGAAGAGCATATTGAAATTTAGAAACTGTGTGGTTATTAGGTATATTTATGGTGCCAAATAGGCTTCAGGGCTGCGCTAAGGATGGGAGGAACTTGAGAACTTGACCAGCCATAGCTGCCATTGCGTCACACTTTCCTTTCCTTGGGACAAGTGGGCTTGGGAGGAGGGAAAGCGTATCCCATTTTTCTTTTATTCAGGGGGATTTTGAAAGCGAGAGGAGATGAATACAAGGGGCAGGAAGGGCTCTTGCCTCCTCAGTCCAGAGCCTGGGCCTCCATGCAGCAAAGTCTAGAAGAGCAACAAGGTTTTCTGGATGGTGAGGAAGGGCTATGCTGCTATACGATTGAGTCATCCGGCATCCAGGTGACAGGTGCGAGTGAAAGTGACTGACAAGCGTGAACAGTGCGATAGTGTGACTATTGTGTAAATTATATATTATATGCTGTCAAGCCATTTTGGCCCAGCCGTCTTGTCACGCACACTTCCTGGGGGTGCTTGGGCACGAGCTGTTAAAAATAAATAAACTGCACTTAACTGAGGTGACTGCGCTAGGAATGACTGGGTGCTGGGGTGTCCGAAGGACTGCTTTCACAAAGTGGGTCACCAATACCTAAATATTAGGATGTCATCAATCAGCTATCCAGGGTTTGCTTTGTCTTAGATAGATAGATAGATAGATAGATAGATAGATAGATAGATAGATAGATAGATAGATAGATAGATAGATAGATAGATAGATAGATAGATAGATAGATAGATAGATAGATAGATAGATAGATAGATAGATAGATAGATAGATAGATAGATAGATAGATAGATAGATAGATAGATAGATAGATAGATAGATAGATAGATAGATAGATAGATAGATAGATAGATAGATAGATAGATAGATAGATAGATAGATAGATAGATAGATAGATAGATAGATAGATAGATAGATAGATAGATAGATAGATAGATAGATAGATAGATAGATAGATAGATAGATAGATAGATAGATAGATAGATAGATAGATAGATAGATAGATAGATAGATAGATAGATAGATAGATAGATAGATAGATAGATAGATAGATAGATAGATAGATAGATAGATAGATAGATAGATAGATAGATAGATAGATAGATAGATAGATAGATAGATAGATAGATAGATAGATAGATAGATAGATAGATAGATAGATAGATAGATAGATAGATAGATAGATAGATAGATAGATAGATAGATAGATAGATAGATAGATAGATAGATAGATAGATAGATAGATAGATAGATAGATAGATAGATAGATAGATAGATAGATAGATAGATAGATAGATAGATAGATAGATAGATAGATAGATAGATAGATAGATAGATAGATAGATAGATAGATAGATAGATAGATAGATAGATAGATAGATAGATAGATAGATGGATAGATATATAGATAGATAGATAGATAGATAGATAGATAGATAGATAGATAGATAGATAGATAGATAGATAGATAGATAGATAGATAGATAGATAGATAGATAGATAGATAGATAGATAGATAGATAGATAGATAGATAGATAGATAGATAGATAGATAGATAGATAGATAGATAGATAGATAGATAGATAGATAGATAGATAGATAGATAGATAGATAGATAGATAGATAGATAGATAGATAGATAGATAGATAGATAGATAGATAGATAGATAGATAGATAGAGATAGGTAGGTAAGTAGATTCTCCTTTTTCGAACCTGGTCCAACACCTTTATTCGATCCACCCCGCGACAACCCCTCCCGCGCCCTCAGCAGCGCCTCCCCGAGGCCAAACACACGGCACAAGTTTTTATTCTGTTTGCGCAGCGCCAACCGGGCGCTCGAACAGACCAGGCAACAATCTCCGGGGTGGGTGGAGAAGCCGGTGAAAACTGCGGGCCGAGTTGAAATGAAAGCAGAGCCGAACTAGCTGGAAATCGCATCGACTGTTTATTTGCAATCTCTGACTATCTGAAGAATTCAATCTGGCAGAAATTTCTCATTTCCACATTCGACTCGCAGAAACCAAGCGGACTTTCCCGTACAATAAGCTTCCCATTTTGAAGAGTAGTTGGCCACCCTCAGGTCGAAGGTCTTAAGAAATCTTGCCTAGAAAACTATCGGAGAAGTTTTATCTGACACTCAACTGACGTCAAATGTCAATACTGTTGCTAAGGAGACAGATTTACTACTGTCAACTTTGGTATTGTTGTTACGCAATAAAATAAAAGTCAATTCAAAGTCTATAGAGCTTATCGGATGAGGCGCAGACTCTGGAGAGAATGAAACTTTGAAAAGATGAGCTTTCGAGACGAGAGATAAGAAGGCAGACTTGGAGCTCGGCAAATAATATATCTCGCCCTAGTTCTCAATTGCAGCAGCAGATATGAGGCGTCGGGAAGCTGGAACAAAATAAGTGAAATCGGAGTCGGAGAGTGGGGTGGGGGTTGGGTGTGGGGGCGGATAAAAATGACGAGTATGGAAGTTGACGCGAGCTGACAAGCCGTCACGGAACGCTGCCTCACTGAGCTCGGAACCCCCCCCCCTCTTTGTCGTACGCCCCGAATCCCTTGAAGGCTAAAAATCTACAAAACTGACTGCACTGCTGCCGATCGACTCTCGGCATTTCCAACTCGCATTTGCTCGATTTTTCGAAGCCTTCGAATTCTTGAGACCGGAAAACTAGAGGTCCCTTTCCATTAATGGGGTATACTTCTAGGCCAAGTAAACCAGAGGTCCTTAGCCTTAATTGGGTCTACTTCCAGGCCAAGTAAACCAGAGGTCCTTAGCCTCAATCGGGTCTACTTCCAGGCCAAGTAAACCAGAGATCCTTAGCCTCAATCGGGTCTACTTCCAGGCCAAGTAAACCAGAGATCCTTAGCCTCAATCGGGTCTACTTCCAGGCCAAGTAAACCAGAGGTCCTTAGCTTTAATCGGGTCTACTTCCAGGCCAAGTAAACCAGAGATCCTTAGCCTCAATCGGGTCTACTTCCAGGCCAAGTAAACCAGAGATCCTTAGCCTCAATCGGGTCTACTTCCAGGCCAGGTAAACCAGAGATCCTTAGCCTCAATTGGGTCTACTTCTAGGCCAGGTAAACCAGAGATCCTTAGCCTCAATCGGGTCTACTTCCAGGCCAGGTAAACCAGAGATCCTTAGCCTCAATCGGGTCTACTTCCAGGCCAGGTAAACCAGAGATCCTTAGCCTCAATCGGGTCTACTTCCAGGCCAGGTAAACCAGTGATCCTTAGCCTCAATCGGGTCTACTTCCAGGCCAGGTAATCCAGAGCTCCTTAGCCTTAATCGGGTCTACTTCCAGGCCAGGTAAACCAGAGGTCCTTAAGCCTTAATCGGGTCTACTTCCAGGCCAAGTAAACCAGAGGTCCTTAGCCTTAATCGGGTCTACTTCCAGGCCAGGTAATCCAGAGCTCCTTAGCCTTAATCGGGTCTACTTCTAGGCCAGGTAAACCAGAGATCCTTAAGCCTTAATCGGGTCTACTTCCAGGCCAAGTAAACCAGAGGTCCTTAGCCTTAATCGGGTCTACTTCCAGGCCAAGTAAACCAGAGATCCTTAGCCTTAATCGGGTCTACTTCCAGGCCAAGTAAACCAGAGGTCCTTAGCCTTAATCGGGTCTACTTCCAGGCCAGGTATCTATAGAAGTCCCCACTCGGGGATTTCATGCCAGCTTTCCTCGGTAACATAAAAAACGGGATTTAATTCTTGTTTCACCCCGTTTCAGAAGAAGTCAAGTTCCAATGCCAGATTGCGGCGAGCCTTGGGCGGAATTGGAGTGCCGATGTTCTTCTGCCCAGCAACCCGGCTAAAATCCTCACGTGCGGCATTCTGTTTATCTCGCTCCCATCATCGCTCTCTGGCAGCCACTTCCGCCTAACTACTGGGGCGCATTCGAAAAACCGAGCATAATCGATTAAAGTACATCTAATTTTTGAACATGGAAATTTAATTAAATTTTCTGTCTGCCTCTTCAATTCCTTGATAGTTTCACACTGACTGTTTTACAGGTAAAAACCTGCCAGCCAGAACTATCTACACCAACTATTGATTATTTTTGCTCTGTTGCAACAGCTGATTCACCCTTGATTGCGAACTCTGAGATGACCCTTTCCCCCAGATACTGACCGATAAACAAAAGCTGCACAGCAAAGCTTCCCCCCCCCCGTCATCATCATCAAGATGGTTGGGTGAATTAAAGATAGCTATCTACGGCCTCGGGTGGAAAGCAACGGTTTGCCCTCTTAAGTCCCAGATTGACACCACGCTCAGGTTTCTTAGTCCATCGCATAGCCAGCACACGGCGCCCCTAAGGCTGCAAACACTTGTGGTCCGGGGCTCCAGTCCTTGCCAATTATCTCTCAGGTTTAGGAGAGGGGGAAAGTTTGACAGGGGCAACCCAGCCTCCTTGTTATCAGCTGGAACTTGAAGCGTCTTCACTGCTGCTTCCGGGTGAGGCGCAATTCATCTGGAAGGCTTCGCTGTCAGTGCTTGACAGCCAAGGCAGAGGTCGTGTGAACTTCAGTTCCTATTTCTGGGGGCCCAGTACGCTGCACTTGCAGACTTCATAAACGCCACTTTTATTGTTAATTCTGGAAGCTCGATCTTAAAAGTTATGCGTGGTTTTTTGTGTTCAGCATCTCAATTTCTGTAGACAATTGCTGTGTCATGGTGGCCGAGTTCTTGGTTTCAACTGTATGCGTTGGTGTGTCACTGGGGGGGGGGGCGTAGCCCAGTGGTCTAGAGCGCAGCGCTCTTGTGTACGAGCGGCCCAGGCTCGATTCCAAGTGCAGTCGCATTAATTTGTGGTTGAATTGGAATCTCGGCTTGGCTCTGATTGTGCAATTAACGGCCAACCCCCAAGGCGCAGTGAAGTGTACATGCCTAACGTTAAATAAGTTAGGGATGCTGTGCACTCCTGTATGACTACTTGCGTATTCGCGGTTGTGTAACAATGCCGCCTAAAGTGCGCCAAGGTGCACACAGCCCCCGTATTTTTGGTCCTAATGCTTGGTTCGATGCATATGCACAGCATTTATATAATCTGCCTTCAGTACGAGAAAATGGGACAATAAAAATTTTTCCTCAAGACAGATTTTGCAGACAATTACCTAGCTGACTAACTTCCTGCAATTTCCAGGTGTCAGATGCTTCAATTGGGGTTTTAAAAGCTTCATACCTGTGCGGAAGGAACTGCATTAGCGCCGAAAAAAAGAAACTTCCCACTGAACAGAATGTGAATCGCAATCCTATCACATCCCATCGTACCCCATGAGCAG
The DNA here is from genome assembly GCA_002269645.1 of Macrostomum lignano. Taxonomy (NCBI): domain Eukaryota; kingdom Metazoa; phylum Platyhelminthes; family Macrostomidae; genus Macrostomum; species Macrostomum lignano. The sequence continues at coordinate 141,862 of NIVC01001908.1, read as the reverse complement.
ATCGAAGTCACAGAAGACAATAAAACTGTCAATTCAGCCCTGCACCCTCCGATTGACTCATTCTCCCCATCGCGCCGTATCAGTTATCCCTCCTGCCCATTAAGGCTCAGGAAGTGGGCAATAATTCCCAGCAATGACCGGCATTAATCTACGCTGGAGCAGTCAGTAGTCTTTGTTCCCTTCTATCTCATTATCTCCCAAGTTCTCAACTCAAAATTGCCAGTTCAGTTCTTTTGTCAGCTGGGGCTGAAGATGGAGCTGGCCTGGGCTATCTGCCGCCAGATGGAGGGGGGCAGCGGCCAAGTCACGTGACTTCAGACTGAGGCTGACTGACGTGCGACATAACACGGGTTCACACTTCCTTCGCAGCCTCACCCACTCTCTCTCTCTCCTTCATCCCCACTCCCAGCTGGCAGGAGCCGATGATGGCCAAAGCGCCGGGGGTCAGTGGCGGCTGGCAGCAGCAATCCGCCCCCCAGCGGAAGCAAATAACTAGACTAGTAAAAGAAGAAGATGGAGAAGTGAAGCCGGAATAGGAGAAAAGTTTAAAGTGGAATCGCATTTCCTGCGCGACTGGAAATCCACTGTCACTCTCGATTCAGACTGAATATAATTTTATCTGGCTGCGTCCATCAGTCTGCTTTGACAGTCGGGCCTTTTCGCGGACAGACAGACAGACAGACAGACAGACAGACAGACAGACAGACAGACAGACAGACAGACAGACAGACAGACAGACAGACAGACAGACAGACAGACAGACAGACAGACAGACAGACAGACAGACAGACAGACAGACAGACAGACAGACAGACAGACAGACAGACAGACAGACAGACAGACAGACAGACAGACAGACAGACAGACAGACAGACAAACAGACAGGCATTAAAATAGACAAACACTAAGACATGAAAGCAGACAGACAGATCTACACAAAATAATCCTCCAACCCCAAGCACAACGCAAATACAGCCGAGATTTCTTAGAATCCCCTGGACCGGCCGGAGACGCGGGATTAGTGAGCTGCCCGTCAGAATAGCAGCAGACAAGCCCACAGAGAAGCCGCTGCTTCAGAGCCAAGCAGCGAATCCCTCACTCTCATCCCTGAGCCCAGGATTGAGGAGAACTCTCGCCCTCAGGGGGCCTATAATTTCAATTGAACTGATTGCCACAACCGATTAGTAGAGCACCGCTGTGGGGGGGGGGGGCAGAATTGAGTGGGAGGAAGCGGGGGGAATGCTTGGGAGAGAAGAAAGGGAAAACCCGTTAGGGAACCCGTCCAGTCGCGTCAACGACTGCCACACCCCCATCCGCTGCCGTCGTGACGTAACTGAGGGTGGGACAGCTGGGGCGAATGAAAACAGCTTTAGACCCCGGTCCGTCATCCTCTCTCTCTTATAAGCTCTCTCTTAAGCTGTCCAGCCGCCATTTTGATGAATATTGGAGTTTGAGTCGGTATTGGAGTTGAAAAAATAAATGAGACAGAATGATTTCATGCCAGAAACTGCTGTAAGATTTCTGAGAAAAGAGGTCCCCCTCTCCCGATGCCTCGGTGAAAATCGTGTGTCTTGCGGAGGGCGAAACCCAAAACTTTGACGCCTCAGCTGACACTTCAGCTGGCAGGCTCCTCATCGTAACTTCTTATATAATCATCAATATTCGAAGGAGGGCTGCGGGTGTACTCATGCCCACGCTCACACAGGGTTTACATCGGCCTTGGCTTTAGCAAGGAGTGCAGCTGCATGCGATGGGGGTCAAGAAAAACACAGAGGATTGGATCCCCTCCTATCTGGCGGCGGTTCTCGCTCTGGGAAATTTACAATCGGAAAAGTGAGCCAGTAAACTCAATCTCATCCGTGCATCTGAGCTGCTCAAACTGCATGAGCCAAGCGTCTTAAGCTCGACCTCTCGGATCGCAAACAAGTATTTTCCCCGGAACCTAATCAGCCGCTGAGGAGCAAATACACGCCGGAGGATTGAGCCGCTCTAACTAAATTAGACAGCCCCCCCCTTAGCAGACTGGAGCTCTTCACTGCTGCCAGAGACGAACTGCGCATAAACTGATCAGTTTAGCTGAACAGGCAATTCCTAGAAATCTGCACTCCGTTAGCTTGTGCCGGACCAAGGAGAAAAGTGCCTTACTTATTGATTGATATATTGATAGATAGGATATAAATTTATAGCTTAAAACCGGTTGTAGAAGTATGTGTATTAAGCTTGATGAAGCCTATTTGAACGGCTGGGCCATGCAGACACTATGAGCAAACAGCTTCCTTGCATCATTGATTTGGTTATGCCAATCCTTGGGCTAGTGGAGTAGGGCTGGGAGTTGTCAGTCATACAGCGGCTGTTTTGACGACCGATCCGATCCGTCCCAGCAGACGGAGGATTGAGAACATCGATTCTATTCCTGTCTGTCTGACACTCCTTGCTCCCATCTCTAATCTCATTGTGAGATTTGAGACTCGGGACTTGGCACCTCTCTGACACTTAAACTAGCGCCTCTCTGACACCCGAATTGGCGCCTCTCTGACACCCAAATTGGCGTCTCTCTGACACCCGAATTGGCGCCTTTCAGACACCCGAATTGGCGCCTCTCTGACACCCGAATTGGCGCCTCTCAGATACCCGAATTGGCGCCTCTCTGACACCCGAATTGGCGCCTTTCAGACACCCGAATTGGCGCCTCTCAGACACCCGAATTGGCGCCTCTCAGACACCCGAATTGGCGCCTCTCAGACACCCGAATTGGCGCCTCTCAGACACCCGAATTGGCGCCTCTCTGACACCCGAATTGGCGCCTTTCAGACACCCGAATTGGCGCCTCTCAGACACCCGAATTGGCGCCTCTCTGACACCCGAATTGGCGCCTTTCAGACACCCGAATTGGCGCCTCTCTGACACCCGAATTGGTGCCTTTCAGACACCCGAATTGGCGCCTCTCTGACACCCGAATTGGCGCCTTTCAGACACCCGAATTGGCGCCTCTCAGACACCCGAATTGGCGCCTCTCTGACACCCGAATTGGCGCCTTTCAGACACCCGAATTGGCGCCTCTCAGACACCCGAATTGGCGCCTCTCTGACACCCGAATTGGCGCCTTTCAGACACCCGAATTGGCGCCTCTCTGACACCCGAATTGGCGCCTCTCTGACACCCGAATTGGCGCCTTGTCTGACACCCGAATTGGCGCCTCTCTGACACCCGAATTGGCGCCTTGTCTGACATACTAATCAGCAGGAGGACTGCGCGTTTGGCACTCGAAAAGGCACCTTTCTGAAGCTCTAATCAGCCGCCCTAACCTGAACATAACGAGCTCGTCTGACAACTTAAGGGAGTCCTTAATTATTTATGATAATTTATTACAAAGCCAATTCAACTTTGAGATGCTGCATTATCTATTTTTGCAATTTCTGACCTAAAAACTTTAGTCTCGCTTTCTTTCAATCCAAATGGTTTAAGAGTCCATGAATAAAACCTTAGCAAAGGACTTCTCGCTAACACCGGACGGGTAGTTGTGGGGGGATAACAGCAAGAGAGAATCAGGAGAGGTCGAGTCGCTTTCAGATCCGCAAAAGCCGAGCTGGAGCGGAATCGAAATGGGATTAAATCCCGCGCGCCGGACCTCTCCCTCTACTCCTCCCTCCCGAATTCCCCGAGATCCTTAATCTGCATCTCACCTTCGGCGCAGTACGAACGAAGTCACTGGAGCAATGAATTGGAATTTGGAAATGGGAGAGGGAGAGGCGAGCAAATCAAAGTATGGGAAGACGGTTCCCCTTCCCAAACTGTCATAGAAGTGGGACAAAATGGCCCCGACACTGGCTAATCGTATTTTCGCACTCCCCAGCTAGCTGGCGGGTCCCGGAACCATGAGGAATGTTTTGTGCAGCCTTCTCGTTGAAGTTTCTTGGCTTTTATTTGCTTTACAATTGCTCTCTCTCTCTCTCTCTCTCTCTCTCTCTCTCTCTCTCTCTCTCTCTCTCTCTCTCTCTCTCTCTCTCTCTCTCTCTCTCTCTCTCTCTCTCTCTCTCTCTCTCTCTCTCTCTCTCTCTCTCTACTGAGTATTCAATCGATAAAGCAGATTTTAGATGGAGCGCATGTTCACGTTAATGTAGCCATTTTTGTAACAAATATTAAGTGCTGAGACGATGGGCGGACCTGCGGTACTTGGATTCTACTTGATGTAACTTATATTAAATGGGTTAAACAGTTGTGAGCACTGATCTTCATAATTCCCAAACTTGAACAATCCACAGACTTGCACAATCCACAAACTTGAACAATCCACAAACTTGAACAATCCACAAACTTGAACAATCCACAAACTTGAACAATCCACAAACTTGAACAATCCACAAACTTGAACAATCCACAAACTTGAACAATCCACAAACTTGAACAATCCACAAACTTGAACAATCCACAAACTTGAACAATCCACAAACTTGAACAATACACAAACTTGAACAATACACAAACCTAAAGAATCCACAAACTTGAACAATCCACAAACTTGAACAATCCACAAACTTAAACAATCAACAAACTTGAACAATCCACAAGCTTGCACAGACTTAAACAAGCCTACCTACAATAGTACAATTTAATTGACCGCACAGCAACTTTTTTCTTTGTTTGACAAAGAAATGACGGACATTGCAGCCGTGTCAGTTGCTAGGAGGGAAGCGAAAGTCAGTCGGAGAATGACATCCCGCAGAGAAAGGCATTCGCGATGCGATTTTCAATATAACGACTCTAGGTGTTCATCAGCAGGGATAAACGCTGTGGTTAGCGATGAGGGAGGAGGGGCAGCGAGATCGGAGACTGCATCGGCCGAGGGGTAAAGCAAAAAAAGATAAAGACAAAAAATGCCAACAAGGAAGGGGCCGCGCCTGAATGCGATGAGGACAAGCGGGCCAGCTGGGCAGTTGCTGAACTGATTTAAAGAGGGCAAAAGGCCCCCCCCCAACCCACGCCCGAAGCGAAAGAATCCGAATGGAAGCAGCGTTTGCTGTTGATTTGACAGACTGATGAGCTCCTCATATCTATTGAGATCTGCAGCTTTGATGCTGAGAGGGCACGCGATGGAGACTTTTTTTCCCACGCGGGCGCCTCATCAGTGCGCTGGAAATCTGCCCCTTGCTGCTGCTTTACTAATGTTGAAGCTGCGAGCGGCAAAACTAACAATTTGATGACAGACAGACACAGACACACACACACACACACACAGACAGTCAGACAGACAGACAGACAGACAGACAGACAGACAGACAGACAGACAGACAGACAGACAGACAGACAGACAGACAGACAGACAGACAGACAGACAGACAGACAGACAGACAGACAGACAGACAGACAGACAGACAGACAGACAGACAGACAGACAGACAGAAAGACACTTGGTTCTATTTTGACTGTCTCTCAAAGTTGGCGATAAAGCGGACCCCCCCCCCTCCCCAAGGGCAGTCAGCGGCGGCGGCAGTCAGCAGCTGTCCGGCGGTGTCCTCCCCCATCCTGCAGGCCCGAGCCTCGGCGGGGGTCAGCTGGACAGGCGTCGAGGCGTGAGTGATGGAATGGGAGGCGGCGGGTCAGCGCGATTGCGTCATCAGCAGTCCCAAGTGGCCGGAAGACGCAGCCCGAGCCCCCGAGTGAGTCTGTCGGGGACGCGGCAACTGCTTTGGCCGACCGAGAGACAGAGAAGCCGACGGTTTATTAAAAGAAGCAAGTTGATCAGAAACTGCGAGGCCAACTGCTTCGAATGGGGTGGGAGAGGGTGGCGACCCGCGCCCTCAAGTTGTCGTCACCTGACGTCCAACATCCGAATCGAACTCCCGAAAAGAAGGCAAGATTGGAAAATCGGAATTAACCAAAAGAAGTGTGAATTCAGAGCTTTAAATTGGCTCAGTGTTGTTGTTTCATTTTTGACTCCAAATGGGAGGCGGCGCCCCGGATGGAAACTGCACGCGCTGGTTGCATAGAAACGCAAATAAGCAAGGATATGGTCAAGGGCGCGATGACTCATCTTAGCTGAAATTCAGAACCTTCCGGTTCTATGAACGGTGAATCTTCGAGTTGGATTCCGAAGGCCTTGGAAATGAGTAGCAAACAAAAAGCGCCTCTCTAAGAATGAGTCTTCATTAACAAGAGCGATTTCTATACAAAGATTTACCACAGAACAAAATATGATGTCCCGGATGCAACCTATAAGGGAATATCTGCATTTTCCAGTAAAATTTTCTGGCAGAAATTGAGTCCAGCCATTGAGAGCAGCGCAGCTGCAGCCTCTCTGCATTTTGAATGCTCAAAGTGAAACTTCAGAAACTGCACTGACACCCTGTCACGGGGGGGGGGCTTACGTAGGCGATGCAAATTTTCTTTTAGAAGCAACAGAGTTTTTTTATTCCCCCCCAGCTCAAAAGTTGCTGACACGAGAAGTCGAAAACGGAGGCTGAAGTGGGGGATCCACCGGAGACCCACTTGTGTGGGAGAGAACTGCTGACTGCTAGCATGGCGACGAAGGAAAACGAAGTATTGCTGCTATGTGGCACAAGTTTTCGGGATGTGCTGCGCTGCGACGCGCGCACACCATTTCCCAATTAAGAGCCAATTTTCGTAGCACCCGCTCTCTCGCAGTGCACTGGCACAGCCGGCAATCTTGCTGTATAATCTAACTCAGTTGGCTCCGGCTTTTGTGCAGGCAAAACTTACAAACTCTCGCAACTGCTTCCCTGCTTGTTGCCGTGAAATCTGTTTTACATCACGGGCCAAGCAGCCTTGCTGACAGTGCAAGGATGCGCGATTAACGGCGCTAAAAGTTATCTAATACGATCGCAGTTTGGCCAAAATGATATTTCCTGTTGCCAAGAGGAAAAGAGAAATGGCGAGAAAAGAACCCAAATCATTAAACGTAGCTTATTTATCGTTTTTAAAAAACCGTAGTGCATAAAATGATTTACAATACATATCGGTAATCAAAAGGGGGAGGGTGTAGCCTAGTTGGTCTAGTGAGGCGCTCTGATGCGCCAGCGGCCGAAGCTCGATTCTAAGTGCAGTCGCATTAATTTAGGGATAAATTGGAATCTCGGCTTGGCTCTGCTCGTGAGATTAACGCCCTTGAGGACCAACCCCAAGTCACCTTGAAATGTAGATGCCCAACGATAAATAAAGTTAGGGCCGCTGTACACTCCCGTGTGAGTGTGTGCCTGTGCGTATGACTGCGTACGTATCCGCATGCTTGTGTGCCTGCTCAGGGGAGTCGGGGCAGAATGGGCAAGTAATTCCTCTCGCGCTAAGGTAGTGCGCTAAGGTCAAACCAGTGCTGGCTAAAATTTATTGCATTCATATTTCTTGAAATTTAAATTGAATGTTTCAAGTTGCTTTTCTAAGAAATGATATGTAGTGTTATAGTTGACTTATTTAATCTGTACTTGAAGCATACAAAAATCCATCTCACAGAGGCTGGGTCCCCTGCATTTTGCATTTTTCTGCCCCATCTCTCTAGCCTCTCTAGCCACGCGCTGACTTGCATTTCCTATGCACTCATAATTTCCTGACCGAGAGTCCCGAGGCCTGCCACTGCTTCAACCCCAACCCCACCCAGTCGCTCATATTGGAGTCCGGAGCAGGGATACGCGCCTGCAACAGGGTGGCTGTCACCACTCAGCTTTGGCACCTCCCGCTGTCAACCTGCCAATCCCGGGCTTCGATTGTCTGCCTGCCTGTCAAAGCTGGCCTTGCAATTCCTGTGGCTGTCTCCCGCCCCTCAGCTTGTAGTTTTCTAGTTCTTTTTTTCCCAAAGCCAAACGATTGCAGCTGGGTCCAGGGGAAGGGCGAGCTGCAGCGCGTGATGGGAAATTAAATTTCTAAAAAAATGATGTTGAAAGCGCAGAACGCGGGTTGCATGCTGGCAGTTTGGGATGTGCTATTTGCGGTGCGGGGTGGTGGCTGGGGAGTGAAGACAGGTGCCTAACGTAATCATAATTATCAGACGCAAAACGAGGGGAGGGAGCTAGGGAAAAAGTGCTAGAAGGGTTGGGTTCCATTTTTGATGGGTAAATTGCCACTGCTGTTCCATTGTACGCATTGCCTGTAGTACAATTTTATAACTTATTTGACAAGTGAATATTTAACTGAAGAAGCTGAGAGAGAAATAAGGAGAGAGAAGGGAGAGAATAGAGAGATATAAGGGGAAGAGAGAGAAGGGAGAGAATAGAGAGATATAAGGGGAAGAGAGAGAAGGCAGAGAAATGGAGAGTAGGGAGAGAAGGGAGAGAAGGGAGAGAAGGGAGAGAATGGAGATAAGGGAGAGAAGGGAGATAAGGGAGAGAAGGGAGATAAGGGAGAGAAGGAAGAGAAGGGAGAGAAGGGAGAGAAGGGAGAGAAGGGAGAGAGGGGGAGAAGGAAAAGCCACAAGAACGCGGAGTCTTATTACACACAGTAGAAATCTAATTGATAGTCTCTGGCGGCACACCTGTAAACTGCTTAGCTAGTCAATATTGTGTCTGAGCACAGTAACACCCCTCGCCTTTGCGCCGCAAAATCTGTGTAGCCGAAGGCACATCAGGTTAGCTCCCACGCCCCCCCAGCGGCCTCCCGCAGAGCCTGTAAAGCTGAACTGACAGCCCTGATTAATGACGCCTGGCAGGTAAGCAGCGCACCTCCTATAGCTGCGCTGGCGGGCGGGAAAAGAAAGAAAGAAGAAAGGAGAGAGGATGAAGAATAAGGAGAAAAATAGCAAGAGGAAAACACAGGAGGAGCCTACGCGGCAGCTAGCCAGGGTTGCGCGAAAACTCTTCACTCCTCAGAAGTGGGAAATTTTGCCGCCCCGTCTTTTCTCTGCTTTTTTATTTCTTTATTCTGCTTCTTCGTCTGGAACTCCGCGGCCGACAATTCGCGCTATTTTCCTAATAAATACGCGTGGCAAACTGCAACATTGGCGTAACTGCACCGAACTTTGGTAGCAGAGTTGCTAGGGTTGATGCAGTGGGCCGACGTCTGGTGTCTCTGAGTAGCCGGGCGGGTCTTAGGTTCAAAATAGCGATCTAGGAAGCCCCCACAACCAAGGTGCCACGCGAATTACCAAGGCAAGGCCACAGCAGGTTCCTCCGAACACGGTTAAGAAGTGTGAACAGACAATATATCCCAAAGCCCACTGCAAACTACCTAATGAGTTACACGCTGTAAGAGTTACACGAAACTATAGTTAATCCCAATACCTATCGAAGCGTGTCAGGCTTTACTCCCCCCATCGCTTTCCCAGTTTCCATGCGACTTTCTAGCAGTGCGAGATGCATTGGGCGGCCGACATGATGGAAGGGACGGAGTGACTTGGCATAAATTGTTGCTCAATGATTACGCAATAGTTTGTTTAGATGGCAGTCCAGGCTGCTCTGCTAATGCTAGACTTGCTATACTTTGTCCAGCTAAAATTAGATGCATTTATACAGCAACGAGTCCTATGGGAAATAAAATGCTTGTCGCATTAATTGAGCGACAGAGAAAGTTTCTGGAAATTTTTAAAATTTTGTCAGCTGTGCGTGGTGCTTTTTAAAGGTTTAAGCTGACTGAGTCACTGGGAAGCTAGTAAACTACCTATAACACGCTTTGATTTCGAGTTGGCGAAGGCCTTTGAAAACGGCGAAAATAATGAGCTGCAGAGCCTCTCCTGAAGTTCTATGTGGCTTCACTATAAAAGCTGTCTGTTAAAGCTATCCGTGCTGTGCTATCTATTCCACCCATGGAACAAATCAAGTCGAAGCGAAGCTTTCGCTTGTCAACCAGATGAAGCCCGCTGATTTTCTGTGTACCAAAATCGATAAGGTTAGAAGAGACCCAGCTGTCTTGAGGTCGAAGTTGTGACGCAAGCGGGGAGTTGATGGGGCTTCGTTCGGTGGTAAAATTTGCATCGGATTTTAAGGTATCTGCGTGAGGCGACGGCACGATGAAGTGTGACACCGGAACGACCTGAAGTGCCATCTTGTGGAGCAGCCTATGTAGAATCTGATTTTGTAAGAACTGCGCATTTTTGCACAGCCATAGTAATTGAAAATCTTTCAGTCAGTTGCTCATCCGTCCAAAAATCAATAATTGGTTGGATTTGGCTGGATTAAGTCTGGGAATGATAGTGTTTTTTGTGGGATAAATCCATCTCCACGCAGAATGATAGAGAGGGACATTTTCTGCCTTTATAGATTGCCGCTCGTCACACTACCAGCCTCTGAATAGGATGAGGCATCGATTCCGTATCAACCCAGAAACCTACTCTCTCTCTCTCCCTCTCTCGGGTTGCTCCTGGGGGGTCACTCAACTGCAGAGAGGCACGAAACGCACCCAGTAGTGAGCCATTGCGGGGATTAATTCGCAATGTACTCAACCGAGCAGTCCTGATCATTGGTGCACAAAACAAGAAACTAATGTGGGTATATTTATATATGAGTATTTCTGTTTGTCTTTTCCATCAAATAGGTGAGTCCGGTGCGGTTATTTATAGGTAATTCACTGCGCACAGTGTCAGGACCCTGCATGGTCTAAAAATTAATTACTTCCTGCTTCAGCTGGTCAACACACTTCCAGCTGCATTGAGTAACAAGGATACAAGCAGACGTATGCTTTATTTGCTTTTAAGGAGTTCCGACATCACTGATACTGATACTCTAGCCATGCAAATTGCTAACCACAGCCAATTAGGTGTCTCGTCATTGTCTCATATGAGATTCCAAAATCTGCACACGGTGAACTTGGCTCACTGACTCCGCCCCCCTCCCCCCGACGTCAGGGAAAGCTAAACATCGGATAAATTTATTAAATCTACAAAGTGGACAGGTAAAGAGGCTTGTTCATGTTGTGTGTGCTCGCCTGTCTTTTCAGGCTGAGCACACAACCTTAGCTCGGACTCAAGCCAAAGAGGGGAGGGATAAGAAAGTGAGACACTGAGCACATGTATGGGTAATTAAGGAGTTGAAGACACGCATAAAATGAGAGGGACGGCGAGGCAGACAGAGAGAGTGGAAAGCAGATGCTTTAGGGAGGCTGCGGGCTAGGCCTGCTCAGATGGCTGTGATAAGCGGAAAAACGGAAAATTAATTGCCCCCTTCACCGCGACAACGTACCAGAGCCAGAGCCAGTAAGGAACTGTCATGTTCCAGATTCTGACCGACCCTATTCGTGTTGCGCCTACTTTTAAAGGCCCCGAGAGTTTCGTCTTGCCGCCAGTCTGACGCTGAGGGAAACGGACTCAGATTTTGAAAAAAGTTTTTATGCAATTTGGAGCGAGGAAGTTTGGACCGATTATTGGGGTAATTTGAGGCGATTCTTGGGGTAATTTAGGCCGATTATTGGGGTAATTTGAGGCGATTCTTGTGGTAGCTTGGGGCGATTCTTGGGGCAATTTGGGGCGATTCTTGTAGTAACTTGGGGCGATTCTTGTGGTAGCTTGGGGCGATTCTTGGGGCAATTTGGGGCGATTCTTGGGGTAATTTGGGGCGATTCTTGGGGTAATTTGGGGCGTTTCTTGTGGTAACTTAGGGCGATTCTTGGGGTAATTTGGGGCGATTCTTGGGGTAATTTGGGGCGATTCTTGTGGTAACTTGGGGCGATTCTTGGGGTAATTTGGGGCGATTCTTGTGGTAACTTGGGGCGATTCTTGGGGTAATTTGGGGCGATTCTTGTGGTAGCTTGGGGCGATTCTTGGGGCAATTTGGGGCGATTCTTGAGTTAATTTTAGGCGATTTTTGTGGTAATTTGAGGCGGCTCCTTAGGTAATATTGAATGATTCTCATTAAAAAAACCAGCCATATTTTGTGAAATTTCAAGAAAATTCTTACGAGAATTGAAGCCAATCTCGAATACATGTATATGTAATGTTTCTCATTATTGAGTCAGAGCAACAGTTGCAGGCGGAGATTCTCAATGCTTTTCCATCGTTCCACAAATTTAAACTGTCGTTCTGAAAATGATTAAAAAATTGACTCACCATCATATTAGGAAGCGTGGTTTGACTCTTCGCTCAGTAGTTGTCAAGACGCCTGAACTCAAGACTGATTCAACTTTGGTGGCTACACATTTTCAATGTGGTGCTGATATGATGAAGAATTTGATGTGCACGGCAGCTAGAGACCTGTCAGAAGAGCGATCTAATAAATACAAATAGCTGGGTGTCTGCCTGAACGTCGGGACTCGGTTATAAAACTTCCTAAAAATGAACCGAAGAGGGCGGCAAGCGCCAAGTCCATCTCCATCTCCGGATTGGCGGAGGCACCTGGCAACCAATGGGAAATCTCTATTAATAAATGCCTATTAATATCCGATAGGTACTACTTATTCAGTGAGTGTAATAAGTAGTATGTCTCACACTGGTGTTTGATGCTATTTAGAATTACACATTAGCCTGAATACTAAAAGTAGATTTGATTTTGTAGTGGTTTAAGACGACTCTTCAGCGTAGTTTGAGGCTAATCTTCAGGGTGGTTTGAGATGAATCTTCAGGGTGATTTCAGGCAACTCTTCAGAGTGGTTTGAGGCGAATCTTCATGGTGATTTCAGGCAACTCTTCAGAGTGGTTTGAGGCGAATCTTCATGGTGATTTCAGGCGACTCTTCAGGGTAGTTTCAGGCAACTCTTCAGGGTGATTTCAGGCGACACTTCAGGGTGGTTTGAGGCGAATCTTCATGGTGATTTCAGGCGAATCTTCAGGGTGGTTTGAGGCTAATCTTCAGGGTAAAGAAGATAAAATCAAAGGAAAACAAAAGAAAAAAAATTAGGGAGTCAATTTCCATGGAATTTAGTTTCAATAGCTCGTAGAAGATACCGACAAACCATTTTAGTATAGGTGGATGCATATACGAGCTACCAGTATATTTAAAACGCTTCTTCCATATTCCCACACGGGAGAATTTTCAACAGCCCTTCATTCACAACGGTATTTTTTCCCGAATCCAATCCATAGATATGCGACATCAGGTCTTTCCAGCCTCATCATCCTTCTCCTTGTCCTCATCCGAGACCCGGAATGCGCGATAATCAAAAGAGGCAGATGCAAGCGCCCGAATCGGCAAGTGCATTTTTCCATTCTTAAATAGCGATCGGGAGCCGGGGATGCGGGGAAATGCAAGACCTTCTCCGCCTTCCCCTAACCAGATATAGGCGCCGGCAGGATGAAGCCCTTGAGTTTGAGTTGATGAGGCCCAGTGCAGCTATCAATCGGAAACTCTCGTCGCAAGCTAGAGGTGAGCGGGGCCAGGAACCCGTGGGAATCGACAGGAGGCAACGACAAAGGAGAGGAAACGACAAAGGGGACGAGGAGACAACTGCAGCAGCAAGGGAACATAGGAACAAACGGGCACAAGGGCAATTTAAGCGAGCAAACGACCGATACCCTGCATCCCATCGAGTTAACGATTTTGTCCGGAAAAAATGTTGAAAACAAGAGAGAAAGATAGAAATCCTCTTTAGACGACGGCAAATGCGCACTTTTAATGAAGAATGGGACTGACAGGGCTACAGGCTACACGACTCATTGGAGAAGCTTTGTGCTGTGCCATTTTTTATCTACCTGGAGGGGTAGTCCGTACGTCCTTGTTTTTCCATTTACTTTTTCTCCAGCTTACTCGTACGTCAGTATAAGTCAGTATATAATCTTAGTTCCAATGATTTTATTAGCTGGAATTTTGTCATATAGACCAGTGCATTCAAGCCCCCCAGAAGCCAACTTGATTGCATCGTGTGCCTTGAGAGACTACGCCAGCCTATTCAGCTGTGTACTAACCGCGGCTAAATTTGCTTAACTTTCTGCGCTAGTACTGGGCTTAACGAAACATTCGAAGCTAATAAAGAAAAAAAACCGTTAATAAGATGCGATTATATACTAGTTCAGTGTCAGTGCATAATTATCAGTTCATATTTGAATTTCCACTCGTCAATATGAAAGTACATATTTATTTAGAATTGAATTAGGAACACCGAACCAAATTTAATTATAATGGAGTAAAAAACGGGTAACCAAAAACGAAAAAACTCTGAATAAACGAACACAATGTTCTTTTTTGAATAAAAAAGCCGAGAAAAACCACAGGACAGTAGTTATAAACACTGGGTGGCTATGTACAGACACTAGCTATAATAGAGAATAACTTTAGCAAACAAATTGTACTTTTGCTAAGCCGATACAAAAGTTAACAAACTACGTACTTGTACTGGGAACATTATGCGAATTTGCGATTAATAGTAGGCTTGCCATTGAGCCTGACTCTCTCCGGCCCCCCTTAGCCATTGAATCTGCCTCCCTCCTCTCCCTCAGTCATTGAATCTGCCTCTCTCCTCTCCCTCAGTCATTGAATCTGCCTCTCTCCTCTCCCTCAGTCATTGAATCTGCCTCTCTCCTCTCCCTCAGCCATTGAATCTGCCTCTCTCCTCTCCCTCAGTCATTGAATCTGCCTCTCTCCTCTCCCTCAGTCATTGAATCTGCCTCTCTCCTCTCCCTCAGTCATTGAATCTGCCTCTCTCCGCTCTCTCAGTCATTGAATCTGCCTCTCTCCGCTCCCTCAGTCATTGAATCTGCCTCTCTCCGCTCCCTCAGTCATTGAATCTGCCTCTCTCAGCTCCCTCAGTCATTGAATCTGCCTCTCTCCGCTCCCTCAGTCATTGAATCTGCCTCTCTCCGCTCCCTCAGTCATTGAATCTGCCTCTCTCCGCTCCCTCAGTCATTGAATCTGCCTCTCTCCGCTCCCTCAGTCATTGAATCTGCCTCTCTCCGCTCCCTCAGTCATTGAATCTGCCTCTCTCCGCTCCCTCAGTCATTGAATCTGCCTCTCTCAGCTCCCTCAGTCATTGAATCTGCCTCTCTCCGCTCCCTCAGTCATTGAATCTGCCTCTCTCCGCTCCCTCAGTCATTGAATCTGCCTCTCTCGCTCCCTCAGCCATTGAATCTGCCTCTCTCCTCTCCCTCAGTCATTGAATCTGCCTCTCTCCGCTCCCTCAGCCATTGAATCTGCCTCTCTCCGCTCCCTCAGCCATTGAATCTGCCTCTCTCCGCTCCCTCAGCCATTGAATCTGCCTCTCTCCGCTCTCTCAGTCATTGAATCTGCCTCTCTCCGCTTCCTCAGCCATTGAATCTACCTCTCTCCTCTCCCTCAGTCATTGAATCTGCCTCTCTCCGCTCCCTCAGCCATTGAATCTGCCTCTCTCCGCTCTCTCAGTCATTGAATCTGCCTCTCTCCTCTCCCTCAGTCATTGAATCTGCCTCTCTCCGCTCCCTCAGTCATTGAATCTGCCTCTCTCCTCTCCCTCAGTCATTGAATCTGCCTCTCTCCGCTCCCTCAGCCATTGAATCTGCCTCTCTCCGCTCCCTCAGTCATTGAATCTACCATTTATGGCCATACAAGGCAGCACATACATTTACTGAAAAAATCAAGCACAGGTTAGTACTGAATAAAAAAGAATTATTTAGTCCTGTTTAGCAGCCGCATCGGGCACCTCTTTACCAGTGCCGCCCTCCCAGAAGGCGAAGAACACGAAACCGGCCAGGATGATGTGCACGGTAACCACGGCAACAATGGCCGCGTAGATGTAGCTCTGACGCGGCGCGATGGACAGAAAGCCTAAATCAATTCGGAAATGCAAATAAAATTTTTACTACTTTTAAGTAGGTAAGAGTTTAAAAACGAAAAATTAAAATACCAACCTTCAAATAGAAGCGATTTAGTTATGAAGTACAGGGTAATAGGCAATACGATGAGCAGCAGGCTGAATGTGATGAGCACTTTCGCTACTGTGCCCAGCTGCTGCTGCTGCTGACGAATCGCCTGCACGTCCGGCTGGAGGGCGCCGGGCCCGGCTGCTGCTAGTGGCTTCTGCATTGTGCTTAGGTAGGCTGGAATTGTGCAGCGGCGACTGCTGTGTAGCTGGGTGGGTGCAGGGGGAAGGGCTGTCTGTCTGTCTATCTATCTATCTATCTATCTATCTATCTATCTATCTATCTGTCTATCTATCTATCTATCTATCTATCTGTCTATCTATCTATCTATCTATCTATCTATCTATCTATCTATCTATCTATCTATCTATCTATCTATCTATCTATCTATCTATCTGTCTATCTATCTATCTATCTATCTATCTATCTATCTATCTATCTATCTATCTATCTATCTATCTATCTATCTATCTCTATCTATCCATCTATCTATCCAGTTTATTTTTTATCTAGTAAAGCTGTTCATTGAGAACAAAGTACTATAGGAATAAATAAATCAGAGATTTTTTATTGAAAGGACATGATCACAATAATAATGGAATGCACAAGTTAACTGTATCAAAGTTGAATCACAGTTTTATCAAAATTTGAGCAGATTATCTAAGAAAGTCACTGAAAATCAAACATCACGCCCGCAGTAGATACTACTATCGCATAACTACTAGTTATAGTGCAAATCGGCGGTTAGTTTTTGAAAAACCAACAAATCGCTAACCATAGCCGAGAAGAAATACTCCCTAGTGAGCTCGGGCTCCAGGCCGGCCGGTTTCGGATCGGCGGCGGCCAGAGCCGATTCAACTAGGTCAAGCAGCTGATCATCTGAAAGGTTGCCGCCCACGGTGGCGGATAGGAATCTAAACAGGCCGGCCCGCCGCACTCGACCAGTCTGGTGGGGGTCCAGCACGCGCCAGAGCAGGTCGCGTTTCTCCTGCACGCTGGCCCGGCTGGATAGCAGCCAGACTAACCTGACGAATCGGTCAACATCGAGGCGGCTGGTGGAGCCGGCGACGGCCTTGGCAGCGAGCGTAAGCAAGCGATTGCCCTGCGGCAGATGGCAAGGGATATCAAGGGATGGTGACATAGTGTGATAGGACTTCAGTGAAGTCTCAAGATTTCTCAGTGAAGAGATAGCATCTTGGGGTTAAGACACTATCTCTAGGGTGAGATAGGATCTTAGGGATGAGACAGGATCTATATGCGTGAGACAGGATCTATATGCGTGAGACAGGATCTTAAAGGTGAGACAGGATCTTAGGGTGACATAGGATTTTAGGTATGAGACAGGATCTTAGGAATAAGATAGAGTCTTAGGTATGAGACAGGATCTTAAAGTTTAGACAGGATCTTAGGGTGAGATAGGATCTTAGGTATGAGACAGGATCTTAGGAATGAGACAGGATCTTAGGAATGAGATAGGATCAGTATGAGTCAGTAAAAGGGGATCTCAAAATGAGCCATTAAGTATCTCAAGGGGAGTCAACAAAAGCATATCAGAGTGGAGACGGAATGTCAGACACCCAGCGAATATTTAAAGCGCACCTGCATTTCAGTGCATTTTCCAGCCAGATCTTCGTACCACACACCGGCAGTGTGGTTTCTGCTCCTATCCAATTGGCGGTACTTGGCCAGCACTTGGTTGACTTCCTCTTCCGTGTAGCTGCAGAACCGGCTGTAAGCCTGCAGCTGTTGAGGCGTTGCGCGAAACACGGAGTGACCTTCGGCCTGAAATTTGAATATTAAAATTTCTGCGATGCAAACATTGGAACTCAATCAATCTGTTCTTGATGCTCTGCTGATTATCGAGAAAGGAATTCCCATACTCTGCTGATTCTCAAGGGGGAATTCCCATGCTGTGCTGATTCTCAAGGGGGAATTCCCATACTGTGCTGATTCTCAAGGGGGAATTCCCCGCATACTTTTCTAATTCTCAAGGGGGAATTCCCATACTCTGCTGATTCCCAAGGGGAATTCCGATACTTTTTTGATTCTCAAGGGAAAATTCACTTACTGTTGATTCTCAGGGGTATTCCTATACTTCTTAAAGGGGAATTCTCATACTCTGTTGATTCTCAAAGGGAAATTCAATTACTGTTGATTCTCAGGGGTATTCCCATACTTTTTTTATTCTCAAGGGGGGAATTCCCCGCATACTTTTCTGATTCTCAAGGGGGAATTCCCATACTCTGCTGATCCCCAAGGGGGAATTCCGATACTTTGTTGATTCTCAAGGGAAAATTCACTTACTGTTGATTCTCAGGGGTATTCCTATACTTTGTTTATTCTCAAGAGGGGAATTCCCCCCATACTTTGCTGATTCTCAAGGGGGAATTCTCATACTCGACTGATTCTCAGGGGCATTCACTTACTCTGTTGATTCTTAAGGGGGAATTAACTTACTGTTAATTCTCGGGGGGGGGGGGGCGGGGTGAATTACCATACTCTTTTGATTATAAAAGGGAATTTCCATACTTTAAATAAACCCCCTCTATTGTGATACCTCTAAAGCCCCCACATAGATTCCTACCCATTCCCAACCTATTTAGCTCAATGTAAGAAGAAACTCACAACCTTGTAACTTCCACGCGAACGACTCTATGTCGAAATTAAATAATTTTTTGTTTTATTACTACAAATAAAAGGCAGACACAAGCCCAGGACGCAGTGGTATGGGCAAGTAGGACACAAAACCCTGCATGTTTGCATCAAAGACGTGCTGCACTGACTACACAATACACAAATTCACAATACAATAGTTGATTAGACAGCAATATAACCTTGTCTATCAATAAACGCATAAAGCATACAGGTCATTTCAACTATTTGTATTGTATCACAGGAGCTGTACAATTACTACAGCATATTAATAAAGAAATGATTGAGCAGCACCAGACTGAGCATCGGTGACAGTAAAGCTCATGCCCGAGACGAAAGATAGTTGTAACTGTCCTTGAAATACGCCAATAGAACAGTTGATATGCAGTCAGAGAGATGAGGCCAACAGTCATGCCTATTCCGATGACCCCTGAGGATTTGAGTCAGGGCTGCTGTACACCCTGTGTGAGCGTGTGCGTTCAGGAGTCAGTGGAACGGGCAGAATTGCCTCAGCCTGCGAATCTCTACTATTGTATATCATGTCGTCACTTCTTTTGAAAGAACAATTAACTTCCGATTCAGGCCAGATTGCCGATGCCATCATCTCTTGTACACCAGAACAGTAGGCCGCTGCGGCCCTACACTCTCCGGCCCGTAACGCCGCCCGGCCTCGCGCAGGAACGCAGACACCATGGCGGTGACCACCCGATCAAAGAACAGATCTGCTAAGGAGGTGTGCAAACTGCTTTGAAAAGCGAATTCAACGCCGAAATCGAGTATGCAAGTGGCTGGCCGGCCACTCAAGCCGGGATGAAATCGCCAAGTTGTATCTAGGAGACGAAACAGATTTGCGTCTGTACAACGCGAATGAACAAGCTGAGGCCGGCAGCACGTGACTACGGAGCTGTAGCTCTGCTGCAACAAGGGCGGGAACCCGATGCTTAGCCGGCCAGTGAATTGTTCGCCTGGCCCGCTGACACCGGCAGCGCCGGGTAGGCCAAAATTAGCAACATCAACAAGCTGACGGCGATCTTCAACTTGGCTACCTGTGCACCAGGGCACGAATCTGTGATAGTGCTCAACTCCGGACACTACCGCAAACATCTGCTCCCGACTGAAGCCGAGAAGGCGACGCTCAGCGTAGCGCATTGTAGCCACCGGAGTTGAAGTCGGCGATTTCATTGAAGTTGACAAACTGCGACGCTGGCGCAGCAACAAAAGATTCGCCTTTATCTTGTTCATCTTAATAGTCGACCTCTTGGGACCGCAGAGGAGGCCGGTAAAAAAGGTTAGGCAGCGACAGCAGTAGAGTGCTGAAAAAGGTTGCGTAGCTCAGGTGGAGAATATTAGCAGGTAGGAATGGGTCAGGTGGAGAATATTAGCAGGTATGAATGGGTCAGGTGGAGAATATTAGCAGGTAGGAATGGGTCAGGTGGAGAATATTAGCAGGTATGAATGGGTCAGGTGGAGAATATTAGCAGGTAGGAATGGGTCAGGTAGAGAATATTAGCAGGTAGGAATGGGTCAGGTAGAGAATATTAGCAGGTAGGAATGGGTCAGGTGGAGAATATTAGCAGGTAGGAATGGGTCAGGTGGAGAATATTAGCAGGTAGGAATGGGTCAGGTGGAGAATATTAGCAGGTAGGAATGGGTCAGGTGGAGAATATTAGCAGGTAGTAATGGGTCAGGTGGAGAATATTAGCAGGTAGGAATGGGTCAGGTGGAGAATATTAGCAGGTAGGAATGGGTCAGGTGGAGAATATTAGCAGGTAGGAATGGGTCAGGAGGAGAATATTAGCAGGTGGGAATGGGTCAGGTGGAGAATATTAGCAGGTAGGAATGGGTCAGGTGGAGAATATTAGCAGGTAGGAATGGGTCAGGTGGAGAATATTAGCAGGTAGGAATGGGTCAGGTGGAGAATATTAGCAGGTAGGAATGGGTCAGGTGGAGAATATTAGCAGGTAGGAATGGGTCAGGTGGAGAATATTAGCAGGTAGGAATGGGTCAGGTGGAGAATATTAGCAGGTAGGAATGGGTCAGGTAGAGAATATTAGCAGGTAGGAATGGGTCAGGTAGAGAATATTAGCAGGTAGGAATGGGTCAGGTGGAGAATAATAGCAGGTAGGAATGGGTCAGGTGGAGAATATTAGCAGGTAGGAATGGGTCAGGTGGAGAATATTAGCAGGTAGGAGGAATGGGTCAGATGGAGAATATTAGCAGGTAGGAATGGGTCAGGTGGAGAATATTAGCAGGTAGGAATGGGTCAGGTGGAGAATATTAGCAGGTAGGAGGAATGGGTCAGATGGAGAATATTAGCAGGTAGGAATGGGTCAGGTGGAGAATATTAGCAGGTAGGAATGGGTCAGGTAGAGAATATTAGCAGGTAGGAATGGGTCAGGTAGAGAATATTAGCAGGTAGGAATGGGTCAGGTGGAGAATATTAGCAGGTAGGAATGGGTCAGGTGGAGAATATTAGCAGGTAGGAATGGGTCAGGTGGAGAATTATAGCAGGTGGGAATGGGTCAGGTGGAGAATATTAGCAGGTAGGAATGGGTCAGGTGGAGAATATTAGCAGGTAGGAATGGGTCAGGTAGAGAATATTAGCAGGTAGGAATGGGTCAGGTAGAGAATATTAGCAGGTAGGAATGGGTCAGGTGGAGAATATTAGCAGGTAGGAATGGGTCAGGTGGAGAATATTAGCAGGTAGGAATGGGTCAGGTAGAGAATTATAGCAGGTGGGAATGGATTAATCCCAGTCTAATTAAGAGCACATTCTTCTTACAGTAAGCAGCTGTGCCTAGAAAAAAGAAATAAGAGAAAACCGAAATTCCAAATCAGATTCCGTCAGCAATAAATTGTTTTTATTTGCTTCAAACAGACTTAAGCAAAATGTCAGCAGTCAGCTCAAACGATTCCACTTATGCTACATCAATCTGACGTCACGAAACAATCAATCCATATTACAACCTCAGCTTAGTACGGCGCCAGTGCCGCCTTTTGGCATTGTACCGCACCGTGTTGCCATTGCGCATGCGAACCCATTGCGGCACTGGCCGATTCACCTTCTGCTTTCGGGCCAGCTTAGTTTTCATGCGGAAAGTCTTGTGCGACGGCATGTTGCTTTAGTAATTGATAATCTGAGCTGAAATCTTTTTGATTTACTGATAATTAGCAGGATGGAACTCCATTTAAAAAAATTAACAGATTGTACTTTGAAACAATAATGATTAAAATGCAGGTCATGTACTTTTAATGACACCTGAGAAACATTTAGGCTTTCTTTTTGTCAGTTTTACAGTATTTTCTGTCTGTATTTGTTAAATTAAATTCCTGTAATGAACAAAACTGCCTTAGGTATGAAAGCCTATCACTCTCTGTCACCATATGAGATCCAGGCGTAACTTATGGACCTTTAGCTAGCGCCATGCTTTGAAACAGCTAGAAGTAAAGCACCATGCGATTGAAAGCTATTTTGTATCCCACTTGCCTTGACTTCATAGAGCTCCATAAACTGCACTGCAGCAGCTATGCTAGCAAAACAAGACCTACTATTGCTGTATTGTTACTGACATGGCACACTTAATTGTTACTGCCATCTTCTTCTAGATAGCACACTATGACCTAACATTTGCCTAATCTGGCTGCATGCTGTAAGTACTAGTTTGGGCTTTCTGGAGTTAATTTGCCTAATGCGAACTTTGAGTAATTAAAATATGGAATTCCACTATAGGGACAGATATGGAGGTTTTGGGCCAAGCATATAGATATAGTTATGGAAACATATACTTCCCATATCTAGTAATACCACTCTTGAAAGACCATTGGAGCTGTTGATTTGATGGGGTTAGGGTAGTAGAAATAAATGAATGTTGCCAATTTCAAATTCTCTGGAATTTAGGACTCAAGCATCAACATAGATAGCCAATGCCATGTCCACATTATGGTTGAGTAAAAGGAGCTGGAGTTGATAGTTAAGATGAATGTTTTCACATTTTAAGGGGAGCTCTGATGCCACATGCACATTGTGGTTGGGTGGTGAGGGGTAGGGGCTAATGTTAAGATGAATGTTTTCATTTTCAATGTGAAGGGAGCTCTTAAGTCCTTAGAATTTGGGATTCAAGCAACAAAAGACAGAAAATTTTGACACTACTACACACACATTGGGATTGGAGTATTTTAATAAAATATGAAATTGGTGTTTACTATATCTCTTTCTAGCTCCTTTCTTAGAGACACAGGTGTTCAATAAAAATCATATAAAGAAACATTCTACCAGAAGTAAACATATTTATATATTGTGATATTCATACAAGTGCAACCTTAGGAATCACTCAGCCATTTCTATTGGCAACACACACATGGCTGAGAGCAGTCATGTGACTACTATTCTATCTAATAGCGACTTATGTGTGTGTGTTGCCAATATAAACAGTTGAGTGAATTCCTAGGTTGTGCCCAAGCATGGTGATATTGAAAAAGCCTAATCTAACTCAATCACTTACTCTTGAAAAAAATTTGTTTTTTTTCCTCCTTTGTTCCTAGAAATCTAAATAGACTGTCCAACCATTGTTGCTGCTGACAGGATTTTTAGCCTTTGACATAAGCTTACCAATTGTAAAATACCTGAACAAGTTGTCCTACCTAGCCAATTTGTTCACATTCTGACATTCCTAATAAACCACAAAGTGCATTAAGGATATCTGAAACCAATACTGATAGAGCCTATTCAAATTGTATATGGTTTCTTTACTATTAACTGCTAGCATAATTATATTAGTGCATGCATTAGATATCTAGAAGCAGTGAACACTTTATTTATAATTATATAAAATCTTGTCTAAAATTCTATCTTAGGTGCCAGCCAGTTGCCTGGGATGTACTCATTATCTATAATCTAGCCTATAAAATAGGTAGCCATCTGCAAGCTTGTGTTGAGTGCATCATCAGCTGAATGTGTTAGACTAGCTGTGAATTCATTCTATGCTTATGGGCATTATACAAAATACCAAGTAGTTAATAAAGCACTTTTGTTTGCTAATTATATTTTTTTAACAACAATCCATCTAAAAAAACATCATTTTACAGTAATCAGCTAGAAAACTTATTCTAAGAAATGCTTATAAAACTTTGATTCACTTGTGCATTGTGGCTCATGTTTAATTCTTATATACAAGGTGCAATAAATGATTGTCAAAAGTTGGGTACAATTTTGCATCTAAAGTAAAATATCAAGATTGATTTTTAGATTTAAGTTGCTATTGGCAACCATTTTCATCATTGCATCATTGTTAATTATTTGTAAATAAACTATTTTTATTTAATTTAGCTTTTTATAAGGCCTTTGCCACACATATATTAGGAAATCACTAAAGTAAAGTCACCCTCACTGACACTAAAGACCTTAATATATAGGATCAGGCTAAGTATTGTAGGCCTACTACCTATACAATTTAATAGATTAATAATAATCAATGAGTTAGATAACTTAGGTCTACCTTTCTATACCTAGGTCTAATCTAGATCTAGTTAGGCTAATCAAACCTAGGTCTATCTATGATTGATTAAAGCTTTGAATCAAATATATTATATTTATTAACCACTTAAATTTCAATACAAATAATAAAAAGTGCCTATTTTCATGTTATTATAATAAATCAAGTAACTATAAATATAATGAATAATAACAAACTGATATACAAGTAATTCCATTTTCTCATACTCTTTATATAATAATTGAAAGTACAAATTAGAAAGTATTATATTAATCATTATATATATATAATATATAAATATATATATATATATATATATATATATATATATATATATATATAATGTCTAGATGCTTTTAAAGTAGAGTAGTAAAGCTCATTAAATTATTATTTTGCAAAAAGGGTTTATTATGCAATTTAAAAAGGTCATTTATTGAGGCAACACTAGCAAAGTTTTAGGACTGGGCATGCACTCAATTTTTTTGGTATGCAAATGTAATTATTCAATTTTTGTTTGGGCGTGCACTCAGCATTATCTAGATATAGATTGTCATTTAGATTTTCTAATATTGAATTCAATATATACTAATTTGTTTAATGCTTACTATCCAAAGTATAATGCTGCTACTCAAAGGTAATGCTAGGCTTATTGATTAACAAATAAATTGGTTATAATTTTATATAAAATCTTAGATGCATTTTGTGCATATTTAAAAAAACTTGTATATTTTCATCATCTAGATCATGCTGGGTGCACGCCTGAACAAAAATCAATAGTTGCAAGTGCATGCTGAAAAAAATTTGAGTGCACATGCATTCTTAAAACTCTGCCAGTGTTGCAGAGATGTTGCAGAGTGTTGGAGATTTCCGGCGTACCAAATGAGTTTTCCAAAAAATGGCATACCACTATTGGCGTACCACCGATTTGAAAAAGCATTTGGCGTACCACCTTTGGCATACCACCAAGCTGAAGTTGAATTGGCGTACCACTTTTAGCGTACCATTGGCACCACCAGGCAAAAAAATTGTTGCCAGAGTAAAAACTTTTTGTAATTTTGCGTAAATTACGACATACAAGATACGACTACATCACACAACAATGTATTTTACGTAAAAAATTGCATATATTTTTTCCTGCATTGTATAACTTGATTAATCATTTTATAAATATATAAATAAATTAATAAAATAATTTAGCCTAGTATTATTGGTAAATAAATTTATGAGCGCTGATTATATCTGTTATTTTTTAATAATTGTTAAAGTTTGTCTGCCATATTTTTACCATTTTCAAAGTCGAAATGTTTATTATTTCTTTCGTACTAACATTAACATACAATTATATATCAATATATATTCTTTTGGCGTACCACTGGCATACCACTTGGGAATCCTTTTTCCTTCCGGCGTACCACATTACACCATCTGGACTATGGGGCACATATTGTTAATAAACAAGTATAATCTATAATTGTGTAGACTTTTTATAAGAAAGAATCTTATGACTTATATAATGAAAAAACTGGAAGTTATCATGATGTATTTGAAAATTTTTAGGAATTTTACTTGTGACACATAAACAAAGTTTTTGTATGCAAAATGCTATTGGCGTGGCATCCAAAAGGTCCTTTATTATAAAATTGCAAAAATGTTATTTATTAGGCCTATTGAAGGTTGAAGCTACAAACCCTAAGGTAAGGCCTAATATAGGCCTAACCCTAGGCTATAGGCTTAGAAAAGGCATTTGAAAAAAAATCTTCATTGACTAGGCCTACGCCTGGGTCTATGATATTTGAGTTAACTCACAATGGAATGGTTAAACTAGGGCCTAGATTGAAACTTAATACTTAATAGGGAAGGGATTAAGGCCTATGCCGCCTATAATATAAATGAAGAGCTATTCATACACTATCAAACCATTACACTCTCATGAATAGCTGATTCAAGAAAAAAACCTTAAAACATTTTCAATTTCTAAGTTCTAATGTCTGATTGATCACATTGAAAATGTCAATAAAAACAGTCCAAAGACAAAAAGAAAGAGAATTTAAATTGCCGTTTTTGTAAAGCGCATTGAATGATGCACTAGATGCCTTAGAGAAGAGCGGTAGAGTACATATTATCCCTTCTAGTCGATCACGGTAGGGTGGTAACAAACAACTTTGTAACTTGTAACTTGAACGCAATTCGATCGATCGGATATATAGATTATAGCTAGCTTGAACATTGTAATCGTATATTTAAATTTACACTGTTTCCAGTCTATTTTTAACACATGTTTTGCTTTTAATCCAAAAATGTGTGATTTAATCTACAAAACTTTCTGTAACGTTCTAAAATTTTTTGACTGCAAACACCCTAAAAAGAGATAATAAAACGTCTGTTGCAGTAAAAAAGTATTTAAAAATGTGGCCCCCTAAAAGTGCACGGCCATCCGCCCGTCACGAGACCACGAGCTGTCACTATCGCCGACGCCAACTAAAGAGTTGGACGATACCGTGTCCGTGAGGCAGTTGACGTTGTTTAGTATACTATATATAGTTTAGTATACATTTACTGATTTAGTATGCCTACCGAGGCCGGTTTCCTGCAGTTCATTCGTCTGCCGACAGTTCGTCTGCTGAGTAGACGAAACGCCCTTTCCTTCTAAAACTGTTCGTCTGCTGGGAAATGGGGTGGGGATGAGGAGTGGGGTGGGGACTAGGGAGCTGGGGGACTGGGGAGCTGCCTCTGTATGGACAACTTCTCTGTCCGTTAACATTTGTTATAATAAAGCGCTGCATGTATATGGGTCTTTCATCATTTTAACAAACTATTTTACAATATACACCTAAAATGAGAAAGCTTAACTAAAAACAGTGGCATGGAACGGAAGCTGTTAAAAATTTGATAAAGAAAAAAACGGCGAATAGTTATTCTCATTCAAAATTTCTCTGATGCAAGACATCTGTTGTCATTTGTAGAAAGTGTGTGAGCACTCGACAGCAAGCTTTGCAATGTGATGATTGCAGTCAATGGCAGCACCAAATATGTGGTTCAGGCATAAGCCAAAAGGAGTATCGTCAGATTCTAGAAGACGACGCTTCATTTATCTGGATTTGCTCCCGCTGTAAATGAGAAAAGTTATGCAAAGTAATTGATCACATTATCGTTTTTCTATCCCTTTTTAAGAAAAGGCATATGTATGCAGTGTATGTGTATGTCAGTGAAAAAATTGTCGAAATGAAATACATGATACCAAACTTGGTAGGTGCCGACAGCCGCCGCCCATGCATCTACCAGCAGTCCATGCACGCCGGTGCTGCCGCCGATCCACCTGCAGCTGTCCACGCCGGTGCTGCCGCCGATCCACCTGCAGCTGTCCACGCCGGTGCTGCCGCCGATCCAACCTGCAGCTGTCCACGCCGGTGCTGCCGCCGATCCACCTGCAGCTGTCCACGCCGGTGCTGCCGCGGATCGAAATTACGATGGACTACAGGATCCGACGCCACTCGTTGAAGTGCAGCTTGAGTCGCAGCAAGAACATTTTGAGCTGAAACGCGGTATTAGTAAACGCGGTGGTGATCTCCTTGTATCCTCGTTTGGATATCTTCTAGGGCGGAACGGAGGCAAAGCTGGCTGCAATTATTGGAAGTGCATCGTCCGCAATGAAGACTTGAAGTGCAATGGCTCAGTGAGGCAGACTGCTGATGGTGTTTTCCATGTGAGCCGGCCACACAGATCTGACAAAGCAGCTGGAATTAAGAGAGATGCATTGGGAAGTAAAAAACGAGGCGAAGCGATGCCGATTCGAGCCAGCAGCAGAAATAGCTGAAGGTGCTTTGATTGCCGACTCTCTGCGCGATGATTTTTAGGAGTAAATCCTCAAACTGCTGAGCAGCTGGCCAGAAATGCGAATAGATTTCGAGCTGGAAGTTTTTCTTTCACCCAGCCACTCACCCACTTAATTCACTTTCACCCAGCCACTCACCCACTTAATTCACTTTCACCCAGCCACTCAACCACTTAATTCACTTTCACCCAGCCACTCACCCACTTAATTCACTTTCACCCAGCCACTCAACCACTTAATTCACTGATCTCACCCAGCCACTCAACCACTTAATTCACTTTCACCCAGCCACTCAACCACTTAATTCACTTTCACCCAGCCACTCAACCACTTAATTCACTTTCACCCAGCCACTCAATTCACTTTCTCTCCAATCTCTACTCTCAGCTCACTCTCAGCCTCTCTCCAATCTCCACTCTCAGCCTCTCTCCACTCTCAGCCTCTCTCCACTCTCAGCCTCTCTCCAATCTCCACTCTCAGCCTCTCTCCAATCTCCACTCTCAGCCTCTCTCCAATCTCCACTCTCAGCCTCTCTCCACTCTCAGCCTCTCTCCAATCTCCACTCTCAGCTCACTCTCAGCCTCTCTCGGCCACTCTCAGCCTCTCCATCAATCTCCACTCTCAGCTCACTCTCAGTCTCTCTCCACTGTCAGCCTCTCTCCAATCTCCACTCTCAGCCTCTCTCCACTCTCAGCCTCTCTCCACTCTCAGCCTCTCTCCAATCTCCACTCTCAGCCTCTCTCCAATCTCCACTCTCAGCCTCTCTCCAATCTCCACTCTCAGCCTCTCTCCACTCTCAGCCTCTCTCCAATCTCCACTCTCAGCTCACTCTCAGCCTCTCTCGGCCACTCTCAGCCTCTCCATCAATCTCCACTCTCAGCTCACTCTCAGTCTCTCTCCACTGTCAGCCTCTCTCCAATCTCCACTCTCAGCTCACTCTCCTCTCATCTCTCCTCTCCCCTCTTCTCATCTCCTCTCTCTCCTTTCATCTCCTCACCTCTCTCCTCTAATCTCCCCTCCACTCCTCTCTCCCCTTTCTTCTCTCCTCTCTTCTCTCTCTAGCTCATCTTCTCACTCATCTGAGAGAGAGAGAAAGAGAGAGAGAGAGATCGAGTGTGTGTGTGTGTGTGTGTGTGTGTGTGTGTGTGTGTGTGTGTGTGTGTGAGTGAGTGAGTGAGTGAGTGAGTGAGTGAGTGCATGAGTGAGTGAGTGAGTGAGTGAGTGAGTGAGTGAGTGAGTGAGTGCATGAGTGAGTGAGTGAGTGAGTGAGTGAGTGAGAGAGGGAGAGAATAAGTGAGAGTGTGAATAAATGAGGGAGTGAATGAATGAGATTTTGAGAGTTTGAGCGAGTGAGAGAATGTGAGAGCGTGGGATAGTTCAATCCGTCGAACCCTAGCTCGCACACAGCTCCCCCCACTTCGATCATTCTTCAACTCAAGTCTGCCGCGGCATAGCTAAGTTGCGTCACTCACAAAGATTGAGAGACTTTACCTGCACTCTCGGAATCTTCTGTGATGACGAATTTTCAATGTTGCTGAATATATTGAATCTAATTTACAAGCTAAGTAATTATAGTGAGTTATTTACGTGCTACGTACGTAGTTATCGCTATACAAACCCTAGCAATAGGCTAAAAGTTGGAACTGAAAAAGATTACAGAAAAAGATAACGATATGTGACTTTTGAGGTGAGCTGTTTTAAATAGATTTTTATCACAATACAAGCCAGTCAGTTATTTAGCCCAGGTATTTATGACTTGGCTAATTGTGTGTAACGATTGAAAATGCAAATCCTTGCATTTGATGAACGATGAACTTGCATTTCGTTCTATGCACGGATGACATATTTTGAAGATTCATTTTGAAAAGACCAATCCGTTCCTACAGCAATTTAACAAAGTTAATAAAGAGGTTGTGGGTTGCGCAGCTCCCCACCCCACTCCACATCACCCGGCCCCACCCCCATTTCCCGGCAGACGAACAGTTTTAAAAAGAGAAAACTTTTCGTCTGCTCAGCAGACGAACTATCAGCAGACGAAACAACTTGCACCCCCTAGGCCTAGGCCTAGTCTAGAGAGGAACACCAAGGACGACTTAAGTAGAAGGACGGGAAACCTCGTTTCTTAGAAAAGTTTTGAAGGCACTTTTTCCCGAAAAAATACACTACGGAGATAGGAAGTTTTCATTTTTTCAGCACAAAAATTGTTATTGCGTTTGATAGGAGGCAGATCCAGTGTTCATCTTTTGATATGTTGTGCCTTTTTTATTGCTCTATCGGTATTTATAAAGCTTTTCGTTCAGAAAATTAGGATTCTATGTTAATTTTTTATTCTACGTATATTTCCTGTATCTAAAAATCACAAAAATGCATGACACAGCTCCAATATTTGGTTTTATGAACCTATTTTATCATCTCTGTTACAAATATTTGCTACACAGTCGGGTAAGAATGATAAAATAGACTCATGAAACCAAAGAGCCGAGCTGTGGCATTCTAATGTATTTCAAGCACAGGACACGCAAAAAATATGCGTAGAATAAAAAATTAACATAGAATCCTAATTTTCTGAACGAAAAGCTTTATAAATACCGATAGAGCAATAAAAAAAGGCACAACATATCAAAAGATGAACACTGGATCTGCCTCCTATCAAACGCAATAACAATTTTTGTGCTGAAAATATGAAAACTTCCTATCTCCGTAGTGTATTTTTTCGGGAGAAAGTGCCTTCAAAACTTTTCTAAGAAACGAGGTTTCCCGTCCTACTTAAGTCGTCCTTGAGGAACACAATATAAGAACCCAGTTAAGAAGGAACACAAACGAAGCAATAGCCTCCCTTATTCCATATTGGAAAAAGTTACTAGCTAAATAGTGAATAGCTATCCAGCGCATTTTCAAAATGACCCTGTAGCATACATGGCAGTTTTTTTTGTAAGGTTGACTGGCCTATGTATTATTAGAGACTGACCCCTTGGGATATTTTTGCTTGATGCTTAACAGGTATCTGCATTGACTGCATATTGCATAATTTTTAGAATTAGGGCTATGATCCTATATATTTAGTTATTCTTGAGAATAGCCTAAACATTGTATCAATATTTCAATAAATAGGCCTACAATACAAAGAAACATATTGATAAAAGCTAATAAGCTAGGTAGAGATAGGTTTAGGCCTATAGGAGCTATTTCTCAAATCAAGGCATGGATATATGATATAACCTTAAGTAGGTAGAGTAGAGTATTATTTTGTGGATCAATATTTTAAAGATTTTGTATAAAAAACATATCAGAACTTAATGCATAGACATAGAAATCAGATAAAGTTGCTTGCTTTGTAAATAATAAGAATAAAAAGCCAACTATCAACATTTGTAAGTTGACAAATTTTGTAGGCCTACTCTGATGCAATGCATTTAAAAAATTCTTTTTTTGCCTCACACAAATATTTATTATTGTTAGCCTCCGTTTTTTGTTTGTTCTAATAAAATAAACCTGAAGATACACCACGGAGTGCAAAATGCATCAACTTTAAAATGTTGATAGTTGGTTTTTTATTCTTATAGACATAGAACATTTGATGTTTACCAAGCGAAATGCATATTAAAAAGTTCTCGAAAGAATAATATTTTCTAGAATATAGGCATTAAAGTAAAAAAGCCATGCTTGGGCACAACCTTGGAATCACTCGGCCATTTCTATTGGCAATATACACATGTAAGTCGCTATTGGACAGAATAGTAGTCATGTGACTGCTCTCAGCCAATAGCGACTTACATGTGTGTGTTGCCAATAGAAACAGCCAAGTAAATCCCAAGGTTGCCCATGTATGAAGAAAGCCATTGCATATAAGAGAATAAAAAGGGCACAATACATAGGTTTAAGCCATTTCAATGAAAAGTCATTTTGGCAAAAGATATTTTAGTGGAAAGTCATTTTGGCAAAATATATTTTAGTGAAAAGTCATTTTGGCAAAAAGCTTTAGCAAATATTAATAATTTATTGGTTTTTATTATAAATTTTGAGTATCTAATTTTTAAAGCTGAATAAAGTATATTTTTAATTTTTTATTTGTATTACAAATGTATATAGTTTGTCTATCCCTAGTAATGAGTAATAATACTATATTGTTCTAGCTCTTTTGGTTCTATTCATTATTTAGTCTCTAGATCTATTCCTTTTCTTAAAATCTTTCTTGTTTAAATCAATATGTAAGTGGCAAGATACTATATTTAATTAAGTCTAGAAAGTTATAGCATTTCCTAGGACCAAAGATGTTTAGTAATAGACTCTTAATCTATTGACACATTCATAGGGGCCTAGTTTCTTTATCTTAATGCCTCTCAGCTAATGCCTAATTCCTAGTGCCAAATCTCTGCCTCCATGGATTTAATCTCCCTACCTAAGTCTATACAAATTTGTTATTCCTTATTCTAAGTTTTCACAACTTTGGTATTCCCTTTTCTGATTCTTTACAACCTTAGTATTCCCTATTCTGAGTATTACAACTTTGGTAGGCCTATTCTCTATTCTGAGTCTTCATGATTTCAAAATTCCCTATTCTGAGTCTTCATGACTTTAAAATTCCCTATTCTGAGTTTTCATGATTTTAAAATTCCCTATTTTAAGTTTTCATGATTTCAAAATTCCCTATTCTGAGTCTTCATGATTTCAAAATTCCTTATTCTAAGTCTTCATGATTTTGAAATTCCCTTTTCTGAGTGAGTCTTGATGATTTCGAAATTCCCTATTCTGAGTCTTCATGATTTTGAAATTCCCTATTCTGAGTCTTCATGATTTCAAAATTCCCTATTCTGAGTCTTCATGACTTTGAAATTCCCTATTCTGAGTCTTCATGATTTTGAAATTCCCTATTTTGAGTTTTTATGACTTTGGTATTCCCTAGAAAAAAACTAACAAGGTAAGCTTTTAGCAGAAATTGTCTTAAAGCTAAAAAGCATATTAATGGAAAGTATCGTTAATGAATTTTCAGCTAAGAATGAGTTTTTACTCACTCTACTTAGCGGGGATGCCCAGCTACTATGCAGAGGTAATTACTAACTAGAACTTCTTCACTTTAACTGTTATGCTTCAATATTGCTCTAACCATTAAAAATGCAACCTCTGTAGGGGAGAATATGGAGCATGTTTGAGACCTGTGGACCTGTGGAATCAGTTTTCATTAAACAGCACTTCGACAATGGCACTCTGCAAGGCTTTGTGAACATGCGCGATTGGTCTGGAGCAGAGCAGGCTGTCAATCAGTTCAATGGCTATGCTGTCGAGCCCAATGTTAAACTAACTGTACGGCACAAGACTAATCGAAATAGTTATAATCAGCGCAATAATAACACGGCAAACCGTAGTTCGAATGATAGTCTTAGCCAACCAGCTAGATCGTCGATTGCTTCCAACGACAGTTTGCCAATTTTGCCACTGTTGTCGTCTCTGCCGGCACCTACCGCTGGTGCCGCCGCCGCTGTGCCACCGCCGCCACAACCGTTGCATAACAATGTTCCCTGCAGTTCGCCGCCCGCTGCTGTGTAAGCTGGCAGCAGGAGTATAGGAGCGGGTGTGAGAAGGGAGCGAAGGTCATAGAAGGAGCGGGTGTGAGAAGTCAGCGAAGGTCATAGAAGGAGCGGGTGTGAGAAGGGAGCGAAGGTCATAGAAGGAGCGGGTGTGAGAAGTCAGCGAAGCCCGAAGGTCATAGAAGGAGCGGGTGTGAGAAGTGAGCGAAGGTCATAGAAGCAGCGGGTGTGAGAAGTGAGCGAAGGTCATAGAAGCAGCGGGTGTGAGAAGTGAGCGAAGGTCATAGAAAGAGCGGGTGTGAGAAGGGAGCGAAGGTCAAAGAAGCAGCGGGTGTGAGGAGGGAGCGAAGATCATAGAAGGAGCGGGTGTGAGAAGTGAGCGAAGGTCATAGAAGGAGCGGGTGTGAGAAGTCAGCGAAGGTCATAGAAGGAGCGGGTGTGAGAAGTCAGCGAAGGTCATAGAAGGAGCGGGTGTGAGAAGTCAGCGAAGATCATAGAAGGAGCGGGTGTGAGAAGTGAGCGAAGGTCATAGAAGGAGCGGGTGTGAGAAGTCAGCGAAGGTCATAGAAGCAGCGGGTGTGAGAAGTGAGCGAAGGTCATAGAAGGAGCGGGTGTGAGAAGGGAGCGAAGGTCATAGAAGGAGCGGGTGTGAGAAGTCAGCGAAGGTCATAGAAGCAGCGGGTGTGAGAAGTGAGCGAAGGTCATAGAAGGAGCGGGTGTGAGAAGTGAGCGAAGGTCATAGAAGCAGCGGGTGTGAGAAGTGAGCGAAGGTCATAGAAGCTGCGGCTGTGAGGAGGGAGCGAAGGTCAAAGAAGCAGCGGGTGTGAGGAGGGAGCGAAGGTCATAGAGGGAGCGAAGGTCATAGAAGGAGCAGGGGTGAGAAGGGAGCGAAGGTCATAGAAGCAGCGGGTGTGAGGAGGGAGCGAAGATCATAGCAGCGGGTGGAGGCCTTACGTCACTGCCTGTAACCGCAATGCTAAAAATTTCAGGCGCAGGCGGTTAGACTGGCTGAGGCTGGACCAAACGGCCATGCTAAGTATTTATTTGGACGCCAAGCAGTTTCGCAGTGCAGCCAAATTCTGGGTTAGCGCACTCCCGCCTAGTAACCCGGGCGAGCCGGATTTTCAGACCGAACTGGACTCGTGGGCGTCTAATCCGGCATCGAAAATATCTGCATCGGTTGCCAGGGACAACGTTGGTACTAGCGGCGGCCTGATAGCATGCATCGATGGTTTGGCTTGCCGAGTTCAACTCATTGAGTCGCTCAGCGTCAATCTGTTTCGGGCATTTCTAGTCGACATTGGCGTCGAAAGGCGGGTAGAGGCAGCGGAATTGAGGTCGCTGCCAGCTAGTCTGGCCGTGCCACCGTGCCGGGCCTTGCAAGTGAGAATTTATAGTTGCTATGGTAACTGAGGCTGCTTGTGGGAATGAAATTAATATAACGATTTTTTAAGGGTTGGGATTTTTTGAGAATATAAAATTGGAAGGAGATTTGAAGATTTGTGGTTGATTAGGGTATTTGAGGATCTGGGATTTGGAGATCTAGGATTGATTAGAGGATTTTGGGATCTGGGATTGATTAGGGGATTTGAGGATTTGGGATTAACTAGGGGATTTGAGGATCTGGGATTGATTAGGGGATTTTGGGATCTGGGATTGATTAGGGGATTTTGGGATCTGGGATTGATTAGGGGATTTTGGGATCTGGGATTGATTAGGGGATTTTGGGATCTGGGATTGATTAAGGCATCATTGGAGGATCTGGGATTGATAATGGGTTTTGAGGATGTGTGTAATAGCTCGTAAATCTCTTAATCTCACCGGTTCGCCCTCCCCCCCCATGACAGGTGTCATTCCGTGGCCTGAAGGATGACGATCCTGGCTTGGCCGATGCCACAGCCCAGCTGCTCCGGCTTGCCGAACTGCACAATGGCTTATTAACTATTCGTCGCTGCGGCAAAAGTCGCGCCTGCGACGGATTCATGCTTATCCCTGTGGACGTGCTCGAGGCCGATCAGGAATCCCCATCTGTCACTGGCAAATCTCTGCAGCCGACGCCGTCGATTCAGGCATCAAAGGCGCCGACTCAGGCGCCGACTCACTCACCGACTCAGGCACCGAATCAGGCACCGACTCTGGCACCGACTCGAGCACCGAGTCAGACACCGACTCGAGCACCGACTCAGGCACCGAATCAGCAACAGACTCGAGCACCGACCCAGGCGCCGAGTCGAGCTTCTATGGCGTTGAAAGCTTCAAATTCGCTGACTACTGCAGAGTTGCTGCGAATAACTGGCCAATCAAAGCTCCTAGCCAGCCTGCCGGGCGCTTTTGATGGTCAGCTGTGCGGGATAACAACTAATAGGCGGCTGTTACACGTGACCGAAATTGGGCCCGCTGGACAGTCTAAAGTGCAACAGCTGGAAGGTTTGTGAGGTCTTTAGGTGTGCTTTATTTAGTAAGTAGTATTAGTGGTAGTAGTAGTAAGTAGTAGTAGTAGTAGTAGTGGTAGCAGTACTTATTAACTACTAGTACGAGTAGAAATAAGAGAAGTAGTTGCAGTTACAGTAGCAGGTGATAGTGTAGTTGTGGCACTGGAGACATGGATGCGACAGCCCCCATAAAATGGGGCCCATTAGGTCGATTTATTAATTATTAAATGCGCTCATTACTTAAGTTTTTATTTACACTATGATAAATAATCTTCCCTTCCTACTTAACAGTAGTCAATCGGTCCCGCTATAATTTGTTTATTACTTTAAATAATTCCAGACCGGCTATCCCGTGTCAAGCTGCCGCAGTCGAGCCGTTTGACTCAACTGCCGCAGGCCGGCACTTCCCTGCTGTTGCAGTCTTCTAAAACCGGCCGCCTGTTGCGCGGCGTCTGTCTGGAAGGCGCCATTGTTTACCTGCCGGATCGCGGCGACACCTTGGCCCTAGACTGCACTAACCGGTTTGTCCCGTTCGACATGTCGACCGCTGCTGCTGCTGCTGCTAATGACGGCATCGACTTCGCCTCGCTGCCGCCTCTCGTCGTGCCAGTCCGTCTGGCTCAGATTATGGACAGCGCCGAGCTCTGGTCCGAGGCGGCGATCGGCTGTTTGAAAGACGCATTTATTGACACTCCACTGGAGGTGTTTGTGGCGCCGGCCGCTTCGGCTTCCACTGCGGCGGATCCTGATGGGATCAGGCGAGTCAATTTTCGTTTGAAGTCTGGACAGCGGCCTCACCTGGACGGGGTGATGTGCTCCGATTTGCTAGTGTCACGGAGACTGGCTAAGCCGCTTGTAGTATGATGGAGAATGTTTGCTGTGGGGTGCCGTCTAAGAATCCTGACCCCGCATGACCTGTGTCTGAGAATCCTGACCCCACATGACCTGTGTCTGAGAATCCTGACCCCACATGACCTGTGTCTGAGAATCCTGACCCCGCATGACCTGTGTCTGAGAATCCTGACCCCACATGACCTGTGTCTGAGAATCCTGACCCCACATGACCTGTGTCTGAGAATCCTGACCCCACATGACCTGTGTCTGAGAATCCTGACCCCACATGACCTGTGTCTGAGAATCCTGACCCCACATGACCTGTGTCTGAGAATCCTGACCCCACATGACCTGTGTCTGAGAATCCTGACCCCACATGACCTGTGTCTGAAAATCCTGACCCCACATGACCTGTGTCTGAGAATCCTGACCCCACATGACCTGTGTCTCAGAATCCTGACCCCACATGACCTGTGTCTGAGAATCCTGACCCCACATGACCTGTGTCTGAGAATCCTGACCCCACATGACCTCTGTAAGTCCCGGTCCCAACACGGCCTCTGTGTGAGGCCTGACCCATGGGAAAACCCATGTTTGAATGGCGTAAATTTTTTGTTTGTTTTTGTTAAGCATTTTTAAAATTGTCTAAACAGTTACTGTTTCCACTATTGACTTGAACTGTTACTGGCTTTGTCTTTACTAGGTACAGCATTTTCTGATTGAAAAAACTATTTTGGCCAAGTCTAAGAATTGCTCCCATAGTTATTGTGTACTTGTAGCTTGTAGTCTTTTCTGCTTAGTCAATGCCCCTTAAGCTCTATTGTGTTTGTATTTATTTCTAAATTGTATTGAACAATGATTTACTTCAAGTAAAAAAGTTTTTAAGCATCCACTATCTAGCATTCTGTTTAGTACAACTTTTAGACAATGACAAGCAATTTTTTCACGACAATGCTTTTAATTTAAGTAATTTTTTAACACAGTTACATGTACTTACCCACATATTTACCTACCCTGTTGGTGTAAAGTTAAGCGTCATATTTATCATCCATGGTAAATCCATCTAGAATCTAATCACGCTTCAGTTAATTATCTAGATAGCAACAGTTCTACTTATGGGTCTAATCACGCATCTATCAGTTAGCAACAGATCTAATTATGGATCTAATCACGCATCTATCAATTAGCAACAGATCTACTCATGGATCTAATCACGCATCTATCAATTAGCAACAGATCTAATTATGGATCTAATCACGCATCTATCAGTTAGCAACAGATCTACTCATGGATCTAATCACACATCTATCAATTAGCAACAGATCTACTCATATATCTAATCACGCATCTATCAATTAGCAACAGATCTACTCAAGTATCTACTCATGGGTCTAATCATGGATCTATCAATTAGCAACAGATCTAATAATTGATCTAATCGGTACACTTCTATCAATTAGCAACAGATCTACTCAAGTATCTACTCATGGATCTAATCATGCATCTATCAATTAGCAACAGATCTACTCAAGTATCTACTCATGGGTCTAATCATGGATCTATCAGTTAGCAACAGATCTACTCATGGATCTAATCACGCATCTATCAATTAGCAACAGATCTACTCATATATCTAATCACGCATCTATCAATTAGCAACAGATCTACTCAAGTATCTACTCATGGATCTAATCACGCATCTATCAGTTAGCAACAGATCTACTCATGGATCTAATCACGCATCTATCAATTAGCAACAGATCTAATCATGGATCTAATCACGCATCTATCAATTAGCAACAGATCTACTCAAGTATCTACTCATGGAACTAATCATGGATCTATCAATTAGCAACAGATCTAATAATTGATCTAATCGGTACACTTCTATCAATTAGCAACAGATCTATTTATGGATCTAATCATGGATCTAATCACGCTTCTATCAGTTAGCAACAGATCTACCCAAGTATCTACTCATGGATCTAATCATGCATCTATCAATTAGCAACAGATCTACTCAAGTATCTACTCATGGGTCTAATCATGGATCTATCAATTAGCAACAGATCTATTTATGGATCTAATCATGCATCTATCAATTAGCAACAAATCTACTCAAGTATCTACTCATGGATCTAATCATGGATCTATCAATTAGCAACAGATCTAATAATTGATCTAATCGGTACACTTCTATCAATTAGCAACAGATCTATTTATGGATCTAATCATGGATCTAATCACGCTTCTATCAATTAGCAACAGATCTATTTATGGATCTAATCATGGGTCTAATCATGCATCTATCAATTAGCAACAGATCTACTCAAGTATCTACTCATGGGTCTAATCATGGATCTATCAATTAGCAACAGATCTACTCAAGTATCTACTCATGGGTCTAATCATGGATCTATCAATTAGCAACAGATCTAATAATTGATCTAATCGGTACACTTCTATCAATTAGCAACAGATCTACTCAAGTATCTACTCATGGATCTAATCATGCATCTATCAATTAGCAACAGATCTACTCAAGTATCTACTCATGGGTCTAATCATGGATCTATCAATTAGCAACAGATCTATTTATGGATCTAATCATGGATCTATCAGTTAGCAACAGATCTACTCAAGTATATACTCATGGATCTAATCACGCTTCTATCAGTTAGCAACAGATCTACTCAAGTATCTACTCATGGATCTAATCACGCATCTATCAGTTAGCAACAGATCTACTCGTGGATCTAATCACGCTTCTATCAGTTAGCAACAGATCTACTCAAGTATCTACTCGTGGATCTAAACACGCTTCTATCAGTTAGCAACAGATCTACTCAAGTATCTACTCATGGATCTAATCACGCATCGCTTCTATCAGTTAGCAACAGATCTACTCGTGGATCTAATCACGCATCTATCAGTTAGCAACAGATCTACTCGTGGATCTAATCACGCATCTATCAGTTAGCAACAGATCTACTCGTGGATCTAATCACGCTTCTATCAGTTAGCAACAGATCTACTCATGGATCTAATCACGCATCTATCAATTAGCAACAGATCTAATCATGGATCTAATCACGCATCTATCAATTAGCAACAGATCTACTCATGGATCTAATCACGCATCTATCAATTAGCAACAGATCTACTCATGGATCTAATCACGCATCTATCAATTAGCAACAGATGTACTCATGGATCTAATCACGCATCTATCAATTAGCAACAGATCTACTCATGGATCTAATCACGCTTCTATCAATTAGCAACAGATGTACTCATGGATCTAATCACGCATCTATCAATTAGCAACAGATGTACTCATGGATCTAATCACGCTTCTATCAATTAGCAACAGATCTACTCATGGATCTAATCACGCATCTATCAATTAGCAACAGATCTACTCATTGATCTAATCACGCTTCTATCAATTAGCAACAGATCTACTCATTGATCTAATCACGCTTCTATCAATTAGCAACAGATCTACTCGTGGATCTAATCACGCTTCTATCAATTAGCAACAGATCTACTCATGGATCTAATCACGCTTCTATCAATTAGCAACAGATCTACTCGTGGATCTAATCACGCATCGCTTCTATCAGTTAGCAACAGATCTACATTAGATAGGTGTCGCATAACCTCACTAGAGGGGATTAGCGAGTGTCTCTGTGTTTGTTACTTTAAAAGCCCCTGTTCTTGTTAGTCCCTTAACAGCTGTGCCTAATCTCACTCTCTGCACTTAACCGCAGTCTTATATATCCTACGAGTATATAGCTACGAGATTCTGAATAAGTTTTAGATATATGCTGATGAAGTTCATATTTCCGAGTGCAGGCAACCAGTTGGGGGCGGGGGGGGGTTGTTGGGAAATGATTTAGTGTCCCTGGAGCCTTTGGCTTTCAGTTTTCATAATCATAATTTGGGGGTAGCAAATACTTTTTTCGTGTATGAGGCAGAGATCAGAGAGGGTATTTTGAACTTTCATTTAAAATGCCTTCTAATTATTTTTTATGGCTGCCACTTTGGCTTTGATATGGTTATAATCTCTTTAGAGCTTAAATTTTTGAGTTTCGATTTACATTAATATTCATATTTATCTAGATATGCAATGCGAACGGAAATAGTTGATGCGGCCACGCCTGTGAGATTAATAATAGTAGATGTGCTTTTAGAAGACTTAAGGCAGCTGAACTCATTCATGGAACTGAGATGGAACTCATTTTCCACATCTCAAAACTGATAAAACCCATTTTCCACATCTCAAAACTGATGGAACTCATTTTCCACATCTCAAAACTGATGGAACTCATTTTCCACATCTCAAAACTATTGTAGTTGGGACTCATTTTCCACTCAAAACTTATTGACTCATTTTCCACGTCTCAAAACTGATGGGACTCATTTTCCACATCTCAAAACTGATGGAACTCATTTCCACATCTCAAAACTGATGGAACTCATTTTCCACATCTCAAAACTGATGGAACTCATTTTCCACATCTCAAAACTATTGTAGTTGGGACTCATTTTCCACTCAAAACTTATTGACTCATTTTCCACGTCTCAAAACTGATGGGACTCATTTTCCACATCTCAAAACTGATGGAACTCATTTTCCACATCTCAAAACTATTGTAGTTGGGACTCATTTTCCACTCAAAACTTATTGACTCATTTCCACATCTCAAAACTGATGGGACTCATTTCCACATCTCAAAACTGATGGGACTCATTTCCACATCTCAAAACTGATGGGACTCATTTCCACATCTCAAAACTGATGGGACTCATTTCCACATCTCAAAACTATTGTAGTTGGGACTCATTTTCCACGTCTCAAAACTTATGGGACTCATTTTCAACGTCTCAAAACTTATGGGACTCATTTTCCACGTCTCAAAACTTATGGGACTCATTTTCAACGTCTCAAAACTTATGGGACTCATTTTCCACGTCTCAAAACTTATGGGACTCATTTTCCACGTCTAAAATCTCAAGAGGGTTGTAGCCCAGTGGTTAGAGCGTCAGACTCACTACTTGAAGGTCTCGAAGGTTTGATTCCCAATACTACTTGTAACAATTTGTGTCCTTGAGCAAGACACTTTACTCTGCATTGCTTCAGTTCACCCAGCTGTAAAATGGGTGCCAGCATTAGCTGGGGTAATTGAGGCTGTTTGTGGCGACCCCCCAGTCCTCGACTGAACAGCCGTACGCAGCCTTCAGATGCGCCGCGCAAATAGCTGCGGCTGAGCTGTGGGTTGCTGATCTGCACATTAGGGTAGGTGTATTAAATTTATGCCATTATTATTATTATCAAAACGCCAAGTGATTCCCAATCTCAAAACAAGGTGGACTCCATTTTCGATTTCGATTCTTTTTCATGATCTAGCCTTATCTTTGGAGTTGTTTTTGTACAAATGAAAGCTCGTTTCGTATAATTTTTGTACTTTTAGGTGCCGATAAATTTAAAACTGGATGAGAAACATCTGCTAATGGAAAAAGCACAAACCTTGTGCGCTCAATACAGCATGGAGGGATTGTTATTGCAATCTCATCTGTGCTGTGCGGCTAAGTGAATCTTTGGA
Organism: Macrostomum lignano; assembly: GCA_002269645.1. Taxonomy (NCBI): domain Eukaryota; kingdom Metazoa; phylum Platyhelminthes; family Macrostomidae; genus Macrostomum; species Macrostomum lignano. Next base: position 99,789 of record NIVC01001908.1, on the reverse strand, counting down.
CTGACTTGCCCAGATGCATTAGCTAAAAAATGCAAGGTATAGGAGGGACACCTGTATGAGGAATTATTTACAATTCTAACAAAAAAACGATGCGTTTTTGGCACGAAAATTTCCGGCTGCTGTGTAAATTTCAGAATTTTTGTAGAATTTTATACAAATTGTCACGGTCAAAACCAGTGAAGCATGGAGTAGGCTGCTGGGCGCTCACAGTTGCATGCATTGTTGGACGAGTTTAGTCGAGCTAACTGTATATATGGCTCTCGGACAAAAAATTGCTGCCAAACTAGTCTTTTAGAGATATTTTCCTCACAACCAGATGCTGCAGATCTGCATGTGAACATCTCCCTTACGAAATCTGATACTCTTACTCCATCAGGGCCTGCATGCAGCGGTAATGTTTCTTCATCTAATTTTAGTAGCTCGGGCACGCTATGGCTCTGCATCTCTTGATTGACAGGCAGACTGTCTGTCAATGCCGACCATGTTTTAGTGGAATTATATCTATCGCAATAGCTTTACCAAATTGCTTGTTTCATACACGGAAACCTAAAACTTCGGTTTGCCGAGGTAGAGCAGCACCGAGAGGTCACTGTGTGGACTCAAATTTATACTCAAATCCTGCAGCTGATGATATGATGAAGCCTTAATTAATTTTTTTTATCAAAATAAAATACAAGTGTATTGCCGCATCGTAGATGACCCTCTGCTCTCTGCCTGATTATTTACCTTTAGATTTGCCGAATATATTGAATATTGTAAACTAGAATGCGAGGTTTGAGCTACTCTTAGTCCGAAAAAGCCAAGCGAGAAATTTAATATTTGATACTGCGATGCACGCTAGCCAATGTACACTGAGCATGAAATGCCCAAGTGCACGCAAGAGAGAAACTGATGCCATTTACATCAATCAGTCCATCCCTAAATTGAAGGTTGAAAGAAGATTTTAAAAACGCAGAATTAACTGGGCGACGAGGCCTCAGACAGGTTCGTCCAGGTCTGCCGCGGATCATCAGGACTGTTGGCTAGCGTAAAAGCGGCTTGAAGTTGATCTCTTCCAAGTTAAAGTGATTCCTCTGGCCATGCGGCCTTCGTGCTCTTCTGTGTTCAACAGCCCTTGTAACGGCTTCTAGTTGCTATAAGACGAGACTTCACCTGCTGATGCCAAGTAGTTTCGGGAGGCGCCGAGAGAGCTGACTTCAGCCAGCCACTTCGCACTCCCCCGTTGTCCACCGAAACTGCCCGCCCTTTCAAGTCGCCTGATGAAGCGGATTTGCAATATGCTGGAAAATCGTGGGACGAATCGCTGGTGAAACCCAGCTCGATAAACATCTTTGGCGCAACCAGACATTCAGAGGTGATGCTGCTCCGGTATAACATGAAGTGGCTAAAGACAAGCGAGATATTTGATATTATACTCGTACTTCTTTGCCAATAATTACTGCCTGATTCTCAAAGTTAGTCATGAAATACTGCCAGTAATTGAGCCTGCTCAGAGCTACCGGTAGGCAGGACTGGCTTTATTATACAAAACATCCAAAAAAGAATTATGCTCGTATTGTGCCAGTGCCGGGCCTCACTAGCAAATCGCTCAGTAATCCATCATCTTGACACTAGTCGAAGACCCAGTTTACGGTGAAATTGGCATTGCAGTTAACTCTGCGAAGGTGAGTCACTTTTACTACAGCTTCAAATGGTACTGCATGCTCAACTGAAAATACGACTTAGAAATTTTTCATCCAGAATTAAAGCGCGCCCCGTCACAAATTAGATTAGCAAACCATAAACTGGCCTGCGACTCAAGGACTGCGAGACCAAAGATCCCTTACGAGAACAGGACCTGCTCAAAGTTCCATGCGGGGGTAGAAAGTGAAGTTCACTTTCTGTTTTAAGTGTTGCCGATCTGAGGATAGCTCATTAATTAATAAATCTTCATTTAAACTTTCTACAACCGCGATTAACGATATAAGCCATTATAGTTAATTTTTTCGTATACAACTACGAGTAGTATCGCTGCACACTTTAAGTTTGTATATTTCTTTAAGTCGGTCGAAAGTTGCTGGGATCTTGTTTTGGTCAGCGAATTAATTGAATGAGTTTTAAATAATGCGTATCGAAAATGGGTAAGGAAAAAGTAGTAAGTTGACACGTTTTAAAGATGTTGCTGAATAATGAATATGTAATTAATAAGATTATTAAGGCTGTAGAAAATTTTATCCTGAAAGCCTCTCATGACAACTACTAATCTGTTACAGGAGCGTCTCCAGTGCATCGTCTGAAGACGTTACCCTGACAAGTTTTGAAACTGCCGATGAAGAAGCGAACTTCCTGTACGTCGAAGAATGAAGCAATTGCTTGAGGTCAGCGTGAACCCCGTGACAGAATTTCCCTGTATGAGTTCGATTTTTCGGCTTCAGAATTCAAAAAAATTTTAAAGTAAATTGGCTGCAAAAAGTTAGCTACAGTTAAAAATGAGACGTCACTTCTCATGCTTGATCCGAAGCTTTCCAGCTGAGTAGAGTCCCATGCGGCCACATTAATCCACGGCTCTTACAAAAAATTTGCTACTAGTCTCATTGTTGTCGAATTAGGCGTCAAAAAGCTTTGATTGACAAGCCCGGGATGTCCCTCTCTCTGATGCTTATGCGATTTATAAACTTATAAAAGTCCGACAGCAAAAATCACTGAGTGAGGATGCATGGGCTGTCCGGACTCCACTCTAATCGCCAATCAGGAAGGAAGCAGCTAGAGCTTTGGAACAGACCACTCTTGAACGCCAGCTAATACATGTAGCTTGTTATTCGCGAGTGTAGGACAATTACTTGTAGTGTCTGTTGTGTGTGTGTGTGTGTGTGTGCGTGAGCGCGCATGGACACGAAACTCTCGCCGTCTATGGCCAGTTGGCAAAAGGTTTCCAATTACGAGTACAATTACCAGCCTTCCGATCTACTATTGGAGGACGATATTTTTAGGGAATAAATGCACACAAAAAGAGAGAAAGGGATGGAGATAGCAAGAGCACAGCTTTCGGTTGGCTGGCCATCCAACCAGCCTCGAGCGCGCCCCAACCCGCTGTGGCCAGAAATGGTCGACGATTTGTTCAACCTTAAAAGGCAATCACGCTTTTTCCCTTGTAGCGTTTGCTCTCGCACCAGGCATTTGAATAACTAGCTCGTATTATAATTGTTTAGATCCGTAAGTTTCTTGAGGTATCTTAGGCATATTTAAGTGTCTTGAGGACTTGAGCGCCTGCTTTTGAAGAACCAGGTACATTTTAAGTCGTTTTTCAGTGATGTTATTTTTTGCTGGTATCGAAAGAATTGGCATGTAACTTCTTGTCACTTTATCGCCCTCACTTAGGTACAAGCGCGTGTCCAATACTGTGTGCGAACTTGCATCGAACTACCGCCTTGAGATGTCAAACCGAAGCCCGCTGATGCAGCTTGCGCTTCTCGCGCTGCTCTTCTGTTCAACTGCCATTGTTCAAGCCGAGTCTGAGATCGGTAGGTCTAAGCTCTCGTGCGTTGTGCCAATCTGACAGGCCTTAGAATCTATTCCAGCTCTTCGATGCTAATTTGACAAAGACGTCTTAATCGCTGATTTGTAATTGCAGACGATGACGACGTTGCGGATCTGTTGAGCACGGCTCGCGACGGCTCAATGGAGGAGGACACGTTTTTGCCGAGTTCAACCGCCAAACGGGGTACTACATTCCGTTGGGGCAAGCGGCAAAGTGGTGTATTCCGTTGGGGAAAGCGGCCCAGTGGAGTATTCCGTTGGGGCAAGCGGCCCAGTGGAGTATTCCGTTGGGGTAAGCGGCCCAGTGGAGTATTCCGTTGGGGCAAGCGGCCCAGTGGAGTATTCCGTTGGGGCAAGCGGCCCAGTGGTGTATTCCGTTGGGGCAAGCGGCAAAGTGGAGTATTTCGTTGGGGCAAAAGGTCGCCAATACTGGATGGTGAGGTCGAGAATGACTGAATTAACTCAGATAACACCTTTTTGCGAAGTTAAACTGTTAGAGTCTTATTGGCCGCTCTCTGTCAATCATCAATCAAATGTGACGAAAATATACTTTTATGCAGAGGTCTGTGCAGTCCCGACGGCTGTTTTAGTCGGTGCACATTAGTAAACGCAGCTTGCATTCGTCGGTACAAATTAATTTTCTTGATCTTTACCGATAACAGCTTTTACCTCCAAGTTTAAAAGTGTGCAGTTAAGTTTTCCAGCTTTATTTAGTCTGCAATGCACAGCACTGATTTTCGCCAAGTTTTTTATGAGATACGGGCTATAACGTACGAAAATTTAGTATCATTTTGAAGCCCATTGACAAAAAAATGCTGTGGGATGAAGACCCTGTCATCTCAAAGGCTTTCTCGCCAATTATCGGATCAATTAAGTGACGATTTGAAAAATACAATTTTTGAAGAAACGTTTAGCTTTGAAGCAATATTTTGAAGCCAGCGATTAGGAGAGAGTAATAGCCGAGCGAGATGTTGTATTTTAGTTGAGCTATCATTCATTCCTTTTAATTATAGCGATGAGGCGTAACTGCGAGCGCAGATGAAAAAAAATGCACAAAGCTGAATAGGTAACTGAAAGCCAGGCAAAATTGACGGCAATTGATCTCTGCTTTTCTGTATGCAAATTTGCCTGTATGACGCACGCAACCGTTGAATAGAGGCTGCACGCCACAATCAGCCCCGCCGATCTAAATATTGAAGTATTATTTTAATGTGGAGTCGACTGCAGGCACTGAGACTATTCAATCCTTGAAAGCCAGCTTCTGTTGTTCTGTTTCTATGAGGCATTCAGCTGCTATTTTGCTGGAGAGAATCGCTGGCTGTTGGCATGGTAAGTCCTGGAGGCGCTTTTTTGAACAAAACATTTGAAAAGCGAGCGAATTTCAATTTTTTAAACTATCTTTTCTAGCCTGGGCATGTGGAACTGAAACTGCTGGAAAATTTTCTATAGCTGAAATATGAAATCCCAGCTGATGGAGGATACGAGAGAGATTTGCAACAATCGGTTTTGATTTCAGCTCGCAAGCATCAAGCGGAGAGTCCCGTGGGATATTCTTAAATAATCCGATCCCCCCCTCAGAAAGCTTTGAGAAGCCGCTCGCTAAATGCCGTTGCAGGAATAGTTGAAGTGTGCAAAAATGCTCGAGTATGCGGGCTGCATGGGCTTAATTCGAGGACAGGTTGAGTGCTTTGGAACTCTCGACCGACTGTGAGACCACTCTGAGCTCAAATCGGGACACTTGCCAATGTAAACCCTGTTTATGTGTCAGGTAATCTACTTAACTAGTTCATCATCATCATCATCAGCATCATCATTATCATCATGATTCGCACATGTTTCCGTGCTTGTATGGTCGCTCTCGCGACATGTCGCTCTCGTTGTTGAAGTGGTGCAAATGCGTCAGAAAAGTTCCAGGACTGTGCCTACAGCGCAGCTTCTGTATGCACTATCAATTTGCGACATGTTGCAGGCTGTAGCAGCATATAACAGGAGCTCTGTCCTGCAATTTCAGCTGATCATCACTTTTGTGCCAATATGTGCTATTAGTAACGTCCAGTAAGTTTTTAACAATCGTCGTGCCAATGAGCACCAAGCAACGAACCAATCTAAAGTTTTTGGTCCGATTCAATAAATCGCCCTCGGAAGCACTTGCACTGTTGCGGAAAGTGTATGGAGTTAATGCTATGTCTCGCTCCCGAGTTTTGAGTGGCACAAACGATTTAAGGAGGGCGGGAGGAGGTCGAGGACGACTCCAGGAGTGGAAGACCTTCAATGTCAGATGTCAGAGGCATTATCTACATGGAGTTTCTGCGCCAAGGTCAAACCATCAATCAGCATGTGTACAAAGGGATCCTGCAGCAACTGCTTCCCCCAGTGCGAGACAAGAGACACGATTTGTGGGAAGCAACCTCGTGGTTCCTTCATCAGGACAATGAGCCAGCTCACAATGCTCCAAGTGTCAGGGAGTATCTCGCGAATAGGAATGTCACAGTGCTAGACCAGCTTCGATATTCTTCCAATCTAGTTCCGTGCGATTTTTTCCTATTTCCCAAGCTCAAGGAGGTTCCCAAGCTCAAACTCAATTTCCTGATGTTGATACCTTCAGAAGGGCCACGACGACGAAACTGCTAGTAGGTATTCCCAAAAAAGCCTTCGAGGGCTGCATGGAGGCCTGGCGCAGAAGAATGGACGAGTGCGTTCGGCTCCGTCCTGCAGGACGGAGGTCTATAAGGTCAGTCCTGCAGTCCGAGGCCCTACCGGACCGCCAGAGGGCGGCGCTGTTCCAGGCGGTGATCGAGACCGTCCTGTTATACAACGCCGAGACCTGGACGCTGATAGACTCGCTCGAGGCTCAAGTCGACACGGCGCACGCTGGCCTGCTGCGCGCCACCTTCAAGATCGGCAACGAGCGAGTCACCAACACGGCGCTCTGTCATCGCGCCGGCCTGGCCCGTCCTAGCGATCTGCTGCGCCGTCGGCGACTCCAGCTGGCAGGCCACGTCATCCGCGCCGAGGCCTACTGTCCGGAGCCGGTGCAGGAGGTGCTGCTACTTACGTTGCAGGCACCCTACCGGCGGGGACAGGCGAGGACTCGGCGCTACGTCGACTGTCTGCTGGCTGACGCCGGCGCCCCGGACTCTGCCGGCGGTGCGGCCTTTGTTCGCGCCCAAGCTTCGAAGCGCGCCATCTGACGCTGCTTTTGCGAACTGGCAGCGTACTCTGTTGTTGTCGTTGTTGTTGTTCGGCTCCGGGAGAAGTACTTTGAAGGGGGCAGATTTGATTGAGATGTTTGATTTCTGATTTGCGAATGAAGACACGCAATTTAAACGGGAATCTCCAGCGAACCAAGTTTTGAGCAAATAAAAGACCTGCTGAACGATAATTCTGGCTTATATATTTCCCAGTTCATTGGGAGATCCAAAAGTAAGCGAATTAATGTGTAATGTGAATTAATGTGTAGTCTCACAGTCTCAGAATTAAGTGATTGCTTTCTCGTTATGATCGGGCCCCAAGTCTTATTGCCTTACATGGCTGTTGGTCCCAGTGATCCTTGCGGATGATGCGTTGCCTGATTCGGAGGTGCCCGATTCGGATCAGGGGGGGGGGTGTGGGCTTTTCTATCTTGACTTATTGGACTTGCAGTTTTGATCTGACGTCTTGTATGTGCTTTCCATCTCACGAAGCGGCTCCATAATCTTGGAGCTCCATATGTGTCGGTAAATGCGGTCAAGTACACGCTGCAGTGCTTTGATCTCCGACCTGTTGAATGGGCGGACGTTGGCGTGTGGAGTTGTAGCACACTCTCGATGCATGCCTCTGAAGAGTTTACGAGTGGTGATCAGTCACTCGAAAACTCCCACTTCCAGACCGCAAGCCTGGGAACAGAATTTAGTGATCACTTACTATTGCGGGCTCCTCTTATTTTGTAGAGATCTTCAAACACAGTAGCCTACTAAAAGTAGTAACATAAAGTTATGAATACAAATTAAAAAATAGCTATGTGTCATACTCTATTTTTAGTAATACCAGTCATATCACGCAAACAGCGAGTGGCTATGCTATTGTTCGAAAAAACCGGTTCTCGACATCTATTTTTAGAACTTCCAAATATGGTAAATGTTAACCTGAATGTAACCCAAGTCTCACCCCTTTCTATTCAAAAACCCCACCTGTCAAATAATAAAATTCCTTTCGTGAACTCATCAAAAAAACCGGTTTTGAGCTCAAGGTCGACTCAAGGCCGACAAATTGTGTATAAATATAAACGAAAAATCCGAGCTGAAATCTCAGACTCGGAGCAGCCTCCAAAGATCTTGGGCTTTGCAAGAGCAGCCAACGAGGCTATATCTCTGAGGAAGAGATAAACACCAATTGGTAAGCTTTGTTCAAGTCTTCGTTATTTTGATTATTGAGAGCGATTGTTATTGCCGGCCGTTACTGTTCAGTGATTTTATTGAGTCTATTGAGTTTGACGCCTCCCTTTTCCTAAGGGATTGGACAGGATCTGCGGACCGATTCCGATACCCTTAGAGGATTATTGATTTGATTGATTTTGGTTATCCTAGATTAACCGATAGGAGCACACGACTCCGATTCCGTTAGTTCTAGAAGAAAACGCCCTTTCTGGAGGACCTCGTATTGAAGTTGATTTTGTTATTAGGGCGCATCGTTGACATTGATTTCGGCACTCGAGGAATACATTGATATCTGCACTTGAAGAAATACTGCGACGTCGATTTAATTGTTACGCTCTCACTTTCGGCCGACTCTAGACTTCAAGAAGACTACCCCGGGAGGAACAGCTCTAAGGAGACGAGCTCTACAGACACGCGCGACAAAGAAGAGGAGCCCGCAACAGTAAGTGATCACTGATTTTGTTCCCAGGCTTAAGTGTCTGGAAGTGGGAGTTTTCGGGGGACTGATCACCTCCCGAATCAACTCTTCAATTTGTCGGGCAGGTCGGTAGAGCTCGTCTCCTCAACGTAGTGTTCCTCCGGAGTTCCCTTTCTTGAACTCTAAAGTCGGCCGAGTATGAGAGCGTAACAATTTAATCCGTCGACGTCAATGTATTCCTCGAGTTCAGAAATCAGAATCAGAGATGCGCCCTAATAACAAAGTGAACTCTATAACAATAACGAGGTCCTCAAGAAAGGGCGTCTTCTTCTAGAAATAACGGAATCGGAGTCGTGTGCCCCTATCGGTTACTCTAGGGTACCAAAATCAATCAGTTAATAATTGTCTAAGAGTATCGGAATCGGTCCGCAGATCCTATCCAATCCCTCAGGAATAGGGAGGCCTCAAATTCAATAACTCAATAAAATCAACTGATCAGTATCGGCCGGCAATAACACAGCTCTCAATAATCAAATAACAAAGACTCTGACAAAGGCTTACCTGCAATTGGCATTTGTCTCTCCCGGAGATGTGGCCTCATTTGGCTGCTCTGGCAAAGCCCAAGATCTTTTGAGGTCACTCCGAGTCTGAGATTTCAGCTCAAATTTTTCGCTTGTATTTATAGACAATTTAAGTCGACCTTTGAGCCCAAACCGGTTTTTTATGAGGTCAAGAAAGGAATTTTATCCTTTGACAGGTGGGGTTTTTGAATAGAAAAGAGTGAGACTTGGGTCGCATTCGGGTTAACATTTACCATATTTGGAAATAGATGCTGAAAACCGGTTTTTCGAACTATAGAATGATCACTCACTGTTTTTGTGATATTACTGATATTACTAAAAATAGAGTATGACGCATGCTATTTAAAATTATATTCGTAATTTTATCTTACTACTTCTAGTAGTCTACAATGTTTGGAGATCTCTACACCACGACGACTTTGGATTGTGTCTTTCGGATTTAAATAGCCAGCTTTTCGTCGCTCTTTGGATGCGGTTGCGCATGTCCGTTTTCCTCCCTGTCCAGCTTCCTAGTGTTCTGACATTCCCTCCCTCGATGGTGCCAATTTTCATCTCCCCTTCTTTGTTGTCGCTTGTCTTTCTTCAGAATCTGCCATGCACATTGCAGATTCTTGACCACCTCCAAAACGCCTTCTAGTTCGCTGCGAAGTGTCGTGTCGTGTGAGTGTTGCCTATGAGTGTCGTGCCGTCGGCAAACAGGGATGTTTGGAAGCAGTTTGTTCGCATCTCAGAGTTGAATTCGTTTGCTCGCTTGTCCCTTCAGGCACGCCCATTCTATTCCGCACGTCAGTTGCCTTTCTTCCGCTTTTTGCTTTCTCTTTTGCTCGGCTCTCCGTATGCTGGCTTGTTGGTAGATGTTGAAGAGGGCGGGTGACGTAGGGCACCCTTACCGAAGTCCACGTTCAGGGTACCATTTGTCGCTCGCTGCTTTTTCGCCTTGTACTCTGCAGGCCGTGAATTCACGGAGGTCTTGCAGCTTCTCGATAGTCTCTTCTGGAATGCCATAGCATCGTAGCAATTTCCACAGTAGCGGTTTGCAGACACGCAGGTATGCTTTCTGGTGGATCTAGCAGGATGGCGAAGTAGTGTTCCATGTTCTGATTAGCGTGCCGCTTGTTCACGGTGAGGTACTCTTCTAGGTCCTCGAATGTAGTCTCACGAATGTCTGTGCGCTGTCTGCAGTGGATCTGTTTCGACAAAACCCGCATTGGTTATCGTCAAACAGCGACAGCGCTTCAACCCAGTTTCGAATTACGAGCTATGTTGGCCAGGATGCGGGTGTTGTGTGGGTCTCGCCGGTCGCCTCTTTTGAATAGCGGTATGTGAGTCCGTTTTTTTCTGAGTCCTTCCAGTCGTTTGCGAGTTGCGTAAACAGGAAGCGGACTCTGTTGTATGTCTCCTCTTTTATCGATGATGGAGCATGTTTCAGGTGTCTCAGGCGCATTTTATCTTCGCTCGGCGCTGTGTCTTTCATTGCTGACATTGCCTTCTCGATTTTCGTTTTCGTCGGAATCGCTTTGAGTTCGTTGGTTCTGTCTGCGTCCTGATGCGTTGGTTTCTGATTAGTAGTATCTGCGTTCTAAAAAGTAGTATCTCCTTTTGATCAATTTTGGAATGCTCTCCTGATACCTTGGCCTGGTGCTCCTTGAATACCACTTCGCTAAAAATGGTATCACGGGCTACATGCACTTATAAGTAAAAGACGGCGACACGCACAAAACGTGCAATTTTTTTGGAGGCTGATTATTCAATTTTATGCGGCCCGGCTCCAGAAACTCGCCGAAGTGTAGTTTTTTCACAGGATGCACATAATTTAGTCCTCATTTATGTAAGATTTGTAATGTATGATTTTACATGGAGCAGAAATCTTAGAAATTAGTTTCATGCGTCGAAAACGACTAGCTCGTAGTTTTGTCTGGTGAGTTTCGAAATGCGACATTTACATGTATGGCACAAAATATGGCTCTTCTTTTTGATATGGCCGGCACTTACTTTAAAACGATGCTTCGGTACAAGTTGTTCATAGTCACTGTGGAGCGGACCTTTGACCAGGTCATACGAAAAACCTATCGCAGACGTACAGGTATAGATGCCACTCGTTCTGCGCCCATCGTATCAGATACTGTAAATAGAGTCAAAAGACGAGCTGAGACAAAAAGTTTCCAAAATAACTACGCAAGTAAAGGTACTCAATATTGTTTTTTGATGCCGTGTTAATATTATAGGCTTTTTTAAAATGTATGCCTAAGTATAGACAAAAGTGGTATAAGATTGTATAAGGCAAATGCGAAAACAGTTTCAACCATGTCCTATCGAGGCTTGATCAGTGAAACTAGAGATCAAGAGAAATTCAGAGTGACTTTTTAATACATTGTGTAAACCTATACATTGATAACTTGCAAGTCCGAAAGAGAATCACCCTCATTCACCTTCAAAGTCACACCGATCATACATAAGAATCGCTCCAATTCTCCTAGAAAGTATCGTCCCAGTACGCCCGTATTGAGAAAATTGCCTAAGACTATGGGCAAAATTGCCAGCCCTGGGCTTGTACTGGATGTACGTGTAGCTCTTATTGGAAGAATCCTTGGAGCAACTGCCAAGGGCGCCTTAAATAGGGTGTAAAACAACAATGTAAAACAACTTCACAATCGCCAAGCTTCACAATCCAAAAACGTCACAATCCTCAAGCTTCACAATCCTCAAGCTTCACAATCCTCAAGCTTCACAATCTTCAAGCTTCACAATCCTCAAGCTTCACAATCTTCAAGCTTCACAATCCTCAAGCTTCACAATCCTCAAGCTTCCCAATCCTCAAGCTTCACAATCCTCAAGCTTCACAATCTTCAAGCTTCACAATCCTCAAGCTTCACAATCCCCAAGCTTCACAATCCCCAAGCTTCACAATCCTCAAGCTTCCCAATCCTCAAGCTTCACAATCCTCAAGCTTCACAATCCCCAAGCTTCACAATCCCCAAGCTTCACAATCCCCAAGCTTCACAATCCCCAAGCTTCACAATCCCCAAGCTTCACAATCCCCAAGCTTCACAATCCCCAAGCTTCACAATCCCCAAGCTTCACAATCCCCAAGCTTCACAATCCTCAAGCTTCACAATCCTCAAGCTTCACAATCCCCAGGCTTCACAATCCTCAAGCTTCACAATCCCCAAGCTTCACAATCCCCAAGCTTCACAATCCCCAAGCTTCACAATCCCCAAGCTTCACAATCCCCAAGCTTCACAATCCCCAAGCTTCACAATCCTCAAGCTTCCCAATCCTCAAGCTTCACAATCCCCAGGCTTCACAATCCTCAAGCTTCACAATCCCCAAGCTTCACAATCCCCAAGCTTCACAATCATCAAGCTTCCCAATCCTCAAGCTTCACAATCCCCAGGCTTCACAATCCTCAAGCTTCACAATCCCCAAGCTTCACAATCCCCAAGCTTCACAATCCTCAAGCTTCACAATCCTCAAGCTTCACAATCCCCAAGCTTCACAATCCCCAGGCTTCACAATCCTCAAGCTTTACAATCCTCAAGCTTCACAATCCTCAAGCTTCACAATCCTCAAGAATCCTTGGAGCAACTGCCAAGGGCGCTTCAAATAGGGTGTAAAACAACAATGGAGCAAATTACCGAGGGGGGGTTGACAAAAGACAAAAGACAGAAGATCAAGTGCAGAAAGAACTGGATCCAGCATGCAAAGAGCCGGGGAGACGGGAGAGAGAAAAGTGGCCTTGAGGAGGCTGCGGCAAGGTCATGGGGAGCAAGTCCATCATCACGTGTTGGGGCCATACATGTACGTCAGCGGATGCATCGTAAGCTGTTTCATGAAGTGCAGATGCGCAGGGCAGGGAAGACGTCCATGCAGTGCTGGAGACGTGAAAAAAATTATTATGCAAGGACCAACTAAAAAGAACAGCCTTGAAGTGGAATGAGGAGAACTTACAAAAGAGAAAGTTGAGAGTTTCTGCAAGTTTTCTACTTGAGTCTGAGAGACAAACACGCTAGAGACCTGCTATAGGCACTGCTTGAGTTGACAGTGCGCATGAGGATCTGGTTTGGATGCCGGATGGAAGAAGTTCAGAGAGCTAAACTTAGCTGCGCAAATGAAGCGATGGCGCATGCATCTTCACGATCCCCAAACTTTTCAATTCTCAAGCTTCACAATCCCCGAACTTCCCAATTCTCAAACTTCACAATCTGCAAACTTGAACAATCCCGAGACTCCACTATCACCAAATTTCAGTCTCCAGACTTCCACAACACATCGATTTTCATAACTCGTTTTTACGAGCGCGTGGAGGTCGTGGACAGGAGGTCGTGGACAGGAGGTCGTGGACAGGAGGTCGTGGACAGGAGGTCGTGGACAGGAGGTCGTGGACAGGAGGTCGTGGACAGGAGGTCGTGGACAGGAGGTCGTGGACAGGAGGTCGTGGACAGGAGGTCGTGGACAGGAGGTCGTGGACAGGAGGTCGTGGACAGGAGGTCGTGGACAGGAGGTCGTGAACAGGAGGTCGTGGACAGGAGGTCGTGGACAGGAGGTCGTGGACAGGAGGTCGTGGACAGGAGGTCATGGACAGGAGGTCATGGACAGGAGGTCGTGGACAGGAGGTCGTGGACAGGAGGTCGTGGACAGGAGGTCGTGGACAAGAGATCGTGGACAGGAGGTCGTGGACAGGAGGTCGTGGACAGAGAAGTGTAAAATATTGACAGCTGACGGCCATGATTTAGTCGTAACTCATTCCCTTTCTTTGATTACTCTTGACTAGAGTGCTTATGTTTTAACTCAATCTCAAAAAGACTAAAAAAAATGCTAAGGTGTTGTAATTGGCTTTCACAGAAATCCTATTTGTTTAAAGGGATGATGAGTTCTTAGTATATTTGTTCAGAAATTATCATTTAAAATTTGAAACATTAGAAGAAAACCTATTACCTGCGGGCATCCAGAGGAGTTATGTTTTCTAAATTTTGTTAAAAATAATTTGAACAGTAAAAAATTTAAATCAATTGCATTGCTACAAAAATATTTATTTCAAACTTACGATCACTGCAAATAAAAAACCAAGAGTCTTATTAACATTATGTCCTAGCTATGCTTAAGGTAGCTATCGTTACACTCAATAATGTAATTTATATAGCATACGTATGAATATTCTTTGAAATATTTTGCTCATGTTAACTGCACAGAGAGCCGTCCACCTGAGCGATGCTCACCTTGCCGAAGACTTCACCGTTGCCGCCTGTCGTTCCCGTGGCCTGCTTGCCGGATGAGCTCGCGTAGCTGCCACCGCCGCCTCCGTAGCCGTCACTGCTGTCGCCGGGTCCTCCGCAGCCGCCAGAGTAGCCGCCTCCTCCGCCGCCGCCTCCATCTTCATCATTGTTGTTGCCGCCTCCGCCGCCTCCACCGTAGCCGCCGAAGCCGTTGCTGCCCGGCCCTCCGTTGCCTCCGGCCCAGTTGCCGCCGATGCTTCTTCCACCGTGGCCTCCGTTTTTGTCAGTGGCCAGGGCTGTTCCATCTGAGCTCCAACCAGCTCCGCCCGCGCCAGAGTTTCTAAAGCTTTCACCGTCACCGCCTTGTCCGTCTGATGTGCTGCAAGAGCCTCCGGTGCTGCTTGTTCCGTCCTTACCGATCGTCGAAGAAGATGCGGCGCCGCCGCCTCCTCCGCCACCGGCCACCAGCAGCAGCGTGCTGGGGCCGGTTGTGTACACAAAGCTGCCGCCTCCTCCGCCTCCTCCGCCGCTGCTGCCGCTGTTTCCCGGCTTGCCAACAACAAGCGTGAGAGTTTGCGACGTGGTCAGCATGAAATTGGCGCTCTTGAATGCGCCTCTGCCGCCGTTCGCGTTAGCGGATGACTTGCCGCCTCTGGCGCCCCAAGCCGAGATTTGATAGCAGCCGTCGTTCGGCGGAGTGAAAGTCTGCACCGATCCAGTTTGGTTGCTCGAGTCCGACGGAGGAGCTGGAGGGAGTTCGATGGAATTTGAGTTTTTATTGCAAGGACCATTGTCGTACAACAGCTGGTGTAAAACTCTGAGAACGTGTAATTATTTAGAAGGTTAATTTTGTTGTTGTTGTTAAACGAGGTGCTAAGCTTAGCCTAGCGCGGATCAGTCCAGGGAAGGGCTCTGCCGCAGGGATTTTGTAGGGCGACACTACTAGGAGCATAAGCCCGAGACGCCAGTATTGGAGGCCGGGGACTTACCCTAGCTTAGCTGCTACTAGCTTGTGGGGAAAGAGTGTGAGCAGCTTATTTACCAGCGGCAAGTCTCCTATCAGGCAGGCCTCCAGGATAAAACCTCCAATAGGGCTGCAAGCCACAAGGCTTTTTCACCACCCAGCTCTAATAAGCCCAAGCTCAGGGGTTGGAGAGGAGCAGCACAGAGCAAAGGGACACCGGACTCAGCCGGTATTCCCCGATTCGGGACGAACTCATTCCCCAGGACACCAATCCACAAGTGATAATAGCCGAGACACAATAAGCAGGGAGACAGCCAGAGGAGACAGCAGCTGGGCCGAGGGAGCCGATGGAATTCACAGAGGCGAGATCTTAGCTCCTAAATTTTGGGTTGGCTCGATCATGACCAAAACATGGACAACTAGAGTAGACTACTCTAGTTGTCCATGGACCAAAAGCTAAAAGCAAGGGATAAAACACAAAGCACAAAGACAGGGATAAAAGCAATAATGGAGGAGGATCACTAGGGGCTCAGCCTCAGGGCTGGCATCGACTGGGCTCTACCGTACACTTTTGTGAATGATCGTCTTTCCTGCAGGGTGGGTACTACGACCCGGGGGCTCAGCCACACTGCAGTCCAGAGTCACAATCACTCCAGGTACAACCCCCCCCCCCTAAACCAAGGCAGGGCAGAAACTTAGAGAAGTTATTTTTGGAATGCACATCTACCTCCCGTGAGGACACTTTAGGATTGAGCTACCTTAAGGGTAGGTCAATTGGATTGCCCACAACCCGAGAAATGCCGCCAGAAGGCAGCCATGGTAAAAACAGTCAGAGACCGGCTAATTTACTCGGGTTAGAAGATGGAAGAAAACATTTTTTCATCAAATAATAAATTGAATTTCGTTGCATCGATGCCAGCTCTGGGGCAGTGATGATTACCATTCTTTTAATTTAGCATGCACAGCATGTTACTCTCAAGGACAACTTAAGTAGAAGGACGCTACACTCGAAATCTAAGTAAATGGAAGGCAACTTGCCGCCGAAAAATACACTACAGAGATAGGAGGTTTTAATTTTTTCAGCACAAAAATTGCTATTGCTTTCGATAGGAGGCAGATCCAGTGTTCATCTTTTGATATGTTGTGCCTTTCTTATTGCTCTATCAATATTCATAAAGCTTTTCGTTCAGAAATAGTTTTAAAGGCAGGTTTCACCGGAAAAATACACTACGGAGGTAGGACATTTCACGATTTTCAACACTAAAACAGTGATTGGGTCTCTTAACAGTGTCAGAGAAAGTTCTAATCACACAATTTTGTGCCTCACATGCTGCTCTAACGACGCATTAATCGTTTTTCATGTTTAATTGGTCTGTCACTTGAAAAAAACGTTTAAAATAATGGATCGATTAATGCGTCGTTAGAGCAGCATGTGAAGCACAAAATTGTGTGATTAGAACTTTCTCTGACACTGTTAAGAGACCCAATCACTGTTTTAGTGTTGAAAATCGTGAAATTTCCTATCTCTGTAGTGTATTTTTCGGCGAAAAGTTGCCTTCAAAACATTTACCATAGATTTCGAGTGTTGCGTTCTATATATATGTTACTTTAGTAGTCCTTGGTTACTCTATTGTATGATATACCTGTGTAGAGAAAGTTTCATTTTTATATTGTCTTTTTTCATTTAATAAGCCCAAAGTTGTATGCACAAACTGTGTATGCATGTATGTATGTATCTAGGAACTAATATGCATTGAAATGGATCATTATACCTACAATATTGGCTTAGAGTACCTAGAGTACCTGCTTGCCACATTTTTATTACAAATATATTTGATTTGAGAAGGAGCAAAACAAAAATTTCAGATATAGTGCCACTTATGAGTGTTTACAACCTTGGGCTTCTCAATTAAAAAGAAAACAATATGAAACTTTCACTACACAACTGTATAAAATACAACAGAGTAACATATGTTGTGCTTGTTTGTGATTATACGAATAAGTAATTTTTACTGCCCCAGATCAAATGCCAGCATTGCTTTTGTGATGATGAAATAATTTTTCGCAGTGTTCTTTTAGTAAATTGGCCTCCAAAAGATGAGTTCTACGTCTTGTTATACTACAGTGGTTCGACTTTCGACTTTATACCTGCCTTTCTGCAGTTCACCTTCAAGTTGTTGCTGACATAATTTGCTGACATAAAATAAATAGATATCGCTATAAACTGTTACACTGTTATCTATAATAGCATCCAGAACCCGACATTTGGTTTTTTAATTCTCATGCGCACTTACCATTGAATGCAGATGGCGCACTGAGTGTTGTAGCTGGTGCTGTAGTTGTACCCCTGGTAGTTGGTGTTGTAGTTGTAGTTGGTGTTGTAGTTGTAGTTGGTGTTGTAGTTGTAGTGGGTGTTGTAGTTGTAGTTGTAGTGGGTGTTGTAGTTGTAGTTGTAGTGGGTGTTGTAGTTGTAGTTGTAGTTGGTGTTGTAGTTGTAGTTGTAGTGGGTGTTGTAGTTGTAGTTGTAGTTGGTGTTGTAGTTGTAGTTGTAGTGGGTGTTGTAGTTGTAGTTGTAGTGGATGTTGTAGTTGGTGTTGTAGTTGTAGTTGTAGTGGGTGTTGTAGTTGGTGTTGTAGTGGGTGTTGTAGTTGGTGTTGTAGTTGTAGTTGTAGTGGGTGTTGTAGTTGTAGTTGTAGTGGATGTTGTAGTTGGTGTTGTAGTTGTAGTTGTAGTGGGTGTTGTAGTTGGTGTTGTAGTGGGTGTTGTAGTTGGTGTTGTAGTTGTAGTTGTAGTGGGTGTTGTAGTTGTAGTTGTAGTGGATGTTGTAGTTGGTGTTGTAGTTGTAGTTGTAGTGGGTGTTGTAGTTGGTGTTGTAGTGGGTGTTGTAGTTGGTGTTGTAGTTGTAGTTGTAGTTGGTGTTGTAGTTGTAGTTGTAGTGGGTGTTGTAGTTGTAGTTGTAGTGGATGTTGTAGTTGGTGTTGTAGTTGTAGTTGTAGTGGGTGTTGTAGTTGGTGTTGTAGTGGGTGTTGTAGTTGGTGTTGTAGTTGTAGTTGTAGTGGGTGTTGTAGTTGTAGTTGTAGTGGATGTTGTAGTTGGTGTTGTAGTTGTAGTTGTAGTGGGTGTTGTAGTTGGTGTTGTAGTGGGTGTTGTAGTTGGTGTTGTAGTTGTAGTTGTAGTTGGTGTTGTAGTTGTAGTTGTAGTGGGTGTTGTAGTTGTAGTTGTAGTGGATGTTGTAGTTGGTGTTGTAGTTGTAGTTGTAGTGGGTGTTGTAGTTGGTGTTGTAGTGGGTGTTGTAGTTGTAGTTGTAGTGGATGTTGTAGTTGGTGTTGTAGTTGTAGTTGTAGTGGGTGTTGTAGTTGGTGTTGTAGTGGGTGTTGTAGTTGGTGTTGTAGTTGTACTTGGCATTGTAGTTGTAGTTGGTGTTGTAGTTGTAGTTGGTGTTGTAGTTGGTGTTGTAGTTGTAGTTGGTGTTGTAGTTGTAGTTGGTGTTGTAGTTGTAGTAGCAACTGCTCCAGTCGAGGCTGCAGTTGTGGCTGCAGTGTCGCTCGTGGACCCGCACGCTGCCCGATCTCGAAGCGTCTGCGTGTCGCACGCTGGCCCGCCAGTGCTCTGCCACTTCAGCAGCAGGTCGCAGCTGTTGCCAAGGACGCAGGATTTGTTGCCAGGCAGGTATTAGTAGACGGAGCACACGCTGGTGTTGACCGCGCACTCAACCGCGCACACTCGAGAGTCAACAACTCCGAGCACTTTGCGCTGGTCGCCAGCAGCCGGGGCCGCCTCCGCGAAGCACAGGTCCGGCCTCTTGTCGAAGACGAAGGTCTCACCGGCAGCTCGAGAGCTCCAGATGGCCACGATGACGGCAATGCTCGATAAGGACATTTTGGAAGGCCGTCGAGTAAGTAGGAATGAGAAGGCAGCACTGAGTGAGAGGCTGTGAGCTTGAGAATCTCAACAAACTGGGGAAGTGGCGCAGAGCCGATGCAGTCAAACTCTGCTTTAGTAGGAAAGTCTATCGTCTTGGGGCCTGGCTAATGTTTCCATGGAAACTTTGAGAAACAAACTGACAGAGAGAAACATGTGAGAAAGCGAGAGAGGACGGGAGCGACAGGGATAGAAAAGGAGATAAAGACCATACAATCGTGGCAATGGGGGACGGGTGTTGGTATTCTCTTAAGCGTTAAGCTGATCTGAGCTAGGCTGCGTTGGCCAAGTCCGCCTGAGCTGTAGTGAAGTGTTTAGAATATTTGCAGCGTTTCTTCAGTTCTCTTCGTGCAATGTGCTGCTCTCTAATCGTCAATATTCCTTCTCCAGCTCTCCCTCTTCCCGCTGATAAACCGCGAAGATGTACGAGCGCGTAACATTGTGCAGACACTTTTTTGTCCTTGTTCAATTTCAACCGTTGGGTTTATGTTTATTTACCCTGAACAGTTTTTTACTTAGAAGCCCAAGAGCTCGATTTATTCATAGCCAAAATAATAAAAGGGGCCATCATAAACCCGAAATATCATACATGTTTAGCTCGTACATGAAGTCCGAAAATTGGAACAAGTGAAGGAGAACTGTGCATGGACTCCACTGAGCAATGGAGTCCAAAAGCCCACTGCCGTTCAACTCGAAGACGGAGACACGCGTTCCCTTTGCAAATTATACGAGCTAAAAAGCAAAGGCAAAATGGCGGCTCCTCCAAAGTCAGTAGAGACCGCAGTGTTTGTACATGTACATAATACATGTACCTTCAATTCCAAATTTATAATACGCGCGAGCGTAAAAGTATACATTTCTATATCTTCAAATCTATAGGTTTACCTTATATCAGAAAATATGTCCAGAAAAAGCATTTTTTGGAGAAAGGGAGCTTGGTTTCATACTATACATGTAGGCTACTGTGTATTTGGGTACTGTGTACTGCACACATGTGCACATGTGAACATTGATCACATTTGAACATACATAGTTTTGGCAAGCTGGACACCGACTTGTGAATATAGGCGAGTAAAACATTGTTTTACATGTATATGTATCGCTCAACACAACGCTATTTCGTCCATTTTTGGGCGCAACTGTGTGATATGTCGAGGGGGACAAGAAAACTAGTTGTTTGCAGGCTAAAAAATTGGGTCTTTCGCGTCACAATTTCGACTGAGCCTTTGCATGATACTATTTTAATCCAAAAAGCTTCGCGAGGAGCAAGCTTTATATGAAGCAAATCCAGAAGTAAGCAAAAGACATTTTTAGACTTTGCCACAAAGGTGAGTTTCGTTTTGCGTTCTATTTATAATTTAAATTACAATAAACTGTTAACTATTAAAACAAGTTTTCTCCTAAGTTTAATGAAAAACGCTGATATACATATGCCTTCGCCAGATATGTATTAGTTTTACATAATAAATTTACAGAAAAGCAAATTTTTGCTCTTAATATACAAAAGATTGTTGTCAACCAAATATATCATCCCGCCTATTCAATGAGGCTTTTCATGATGATCGCTGAGATCCATTCGAGTTCGAGCCAAGAGAGGCCACCTATGCAAAAACGAACTGTAGGCTGTAGCCCAAACGCCGATAATCGTTTGAGAGTAATTATCAGCACTTTTCTTCAAGTTTTTTGAAACATCGAAAATTCAATTCAGTTCAATGAAGTTCAGTTCAGTTCAGCTCAATTCAATTCACCAGTTCCCAATTACTGTTTTTTTCGCAGGCATGATATCTGTTAATTTTTTGCA
Source organism: Macrostomum lignano (assembly GCA_002269645.1). Taxonomy (NCBI): domain Eukaryota; kingdom Metazoa; phylum Platyhelminthes; family Macrostomidae; genus Macrostomum; species Macrostomum lignano. The sequence continues at coordinate 78,960 of NIVC01001908.1, read as the reverse complement.
TTTTATTTGGCTTTTAGTATTTTTACTGCTAGAGAAATATAAGAACAACTTTTTGTTTCAAAATTAAATATTTAATTTTGCAAATCACTAGTTTTCTTAGGTAGACAGACAATAAAATTTGAAATTTCTACATTATTTTTTAGCAAAATACTAAATAATAGGTTAAGGCCAGATATACTAGTAGGCTACAGCCTGGTTGGACTGGAATGATCTTAGCCTACATCCAAATGGTCTAGTCTGAATTTTCAGAAAATTTCTTGTTTATTTCTAGAAAATTATTAGAATTAAAAAATGTATAATATATTTTAAATATATGTCTATGTTAAGTTGGGATCTTCATGTGTAACTTTGCCTTTATATATTTTTTGCTTTTATGTGCTAGTTAATGGATTTTTAAGTTAATAATTTTAGTTAATAAAGCATTATTGTATTGCTGCTTTGCTAGTTTAGAATTGAAGTTTTTGTTTAAGACAACTATTATTATTCAAATTTTGTATCCTTATATATACATAATCATAACTAATTTGTGGTAAAATTAAATAATAACAATTTTTTTCTTCATGGCGACTGGATGAATCGCCAGCAGCAGCTGTCCAGACTGAATCAACAGCAATGGGTGAGAGAGATTGATAGCCACCTGCGGCTGGGAGGCCAGCGCCTGCGCGCCAAGCAATCCTCGGAGGCGCTGGACAGCTACCAACGCGCCTACCGACTGGCCCTGCGCCTCGCCGACGCCAAACTGATCCGCGCATGCGCCTTCAATTTAGGCGCCTGCCTTGTGGCTCGCGGCGACTACGACAAAGCGGTGAACTATCTGCAACTGGTGCTGCCCTCCGAGCGGGACGAGCCTCCCGTGCCCTATGTGGCCGACGTGCACTTTAACCTGGCCGTGGCGCACGATCGCCTTGGCAACGCCGAGGCCGCCCAGGAGGCCTACAGGACTGCCTTCCTGCTGTACGGCGGCGCCGACAAGCCGCAGCTGCAGTGCGAAGTGGCGCTGAAAATTGCCAGGTAAGTTTGGATGCTAAAATTGAACTATCGCTAATTTCTGACTTGAAAACTTAATTTCGATTTATATCGTCCATATGCAAGTTGTCAGTTCAAAATGATTAACTTCGATGATCTGTTGAAAGTTACTTTCGATACATATCGTCAAAACGCTTGTATGCAGTTTTTCAGTTCTAAATGGTTAACTTCGTTGATCAACTGAAGATTCATTTCGATACATATCGGCTCTAAACTGTTTTCCTCTAATTAATTAGCGACGCCGAATCTCGCGGCAACAACGCGGAGGCGCGCTCCTATTATCTGGCCGCGATGCAGGCCTGCCAGGGCAACCAGGCGCTCACCGAGTGGCGGCTCCGTTGCCAGGTGAAGTACGCGGCTGTCAGTCATCGGCTTGGCGACGACAGGCCGCTTGAAGGCCTAGCGGAGTGCGAGTCCGCTGCGCACCTGGTGCCAGGCAGGGCTGCCAGGGTGCAGCTGCTGAATGAAATCGGAATTACCTATATGCAAGCTAACAGGTAAAGCTTTCTAGTATAAATTCAGCAAATAACTCGATTAGAAATACTAGCGTCTACTAGTAGGGACACTAGCAGGACATCGGGACACTAGCAGGACATCGGGACACTAGCAGGACATCGGGACACTAGCAGGACATCGGGACACTAGCAGGACATCGGGACACTAGCAGGACATCGGGACACTAGCAGGACATCGGGACACTAGCAGGACATCGGGACACTAGCAGGACTTCGGGACACTAGTAGGGCCTGCGGACACTGTCAACTCAACTGTCCCAATCGTCAGGTACTCTGCCGCGGCGGAATCCTTTACATCTGCCATGCACTCGGTCGGCGGCGTCGGTGGTGACGACCCGTCCTTTCAGCGGGCGGCGCTGTTGCAGAACTTGGCGGGCGCTCTGACGGCCCTCGGGCGTCACCGCGAGGCGCTGGCAAAGTACACAGAGACTGTCAGGCTGTTTAGGTCAGCCACAACGCCTAGCAGCCAGGGTTTGGGCCACTGCTACCTCAACATGGCGCTCTGCTATGCCCACCTAAAACGGGTGAACAGCAGCGCGGAGTCCTACGAGATGGCGCTGCAGTTTGCTAAGGAGGCCGGTTGGTGGAATCCTCGCTTGTTGCTTTGCTAAATTTCTTTAAAAAACAAACACAACGATTTCTAGTGACTGAATAATCTGAAGTTTTGTGAAGTTAATAATTAGTTTAATTCTAGGATACAACGACCAGTCATTAGTCACATAGATTAGTAGTTACAAATACTTGTCAGTAGTTACAAAGACTTGTCACCAGTTGCAAAGACTTGTCACCAGTTACAAAGACTTTTCACCAGTTACAAATACTTTTCAGTAGTTACAAAGACTTGTCACCAGTTGCAAAGACTTGTCACCAGTTACAAAGACTTGTCAGTGGTTACAAAGACTTGTCAGTGGTTACAAAGACTTGTCAGTGGTTACAAAGACTTGTCAGTGGTTACAAAGACTTGTCACCAGTTACAAAGACTTGTCAGTGGTTACAAACACTTGTCAGTAGGTACAAGACTCGAATCCTAATCTCCAGGCGACAAGACCACCCAGTGGCAGGCGCTCGAAGGTCTCGGCGCGGTGGACTTCAACTCTGGACACAATCAATCGGCTACGGCCAGGTTTGCCGAGGCCCTGGCGCTCGCTAGCGACACCGAGGAGGCCCGGGTTCGAATCGCCGCCAAGCTTCAACGTGCCGGCGGCGGTGGCAGTCGCCGTAGCCGCGGCGGCAGTGGGCGTCGGCATCGGTGGAGCAGCGAACTTCCAGGAGGCAGCCGCCGAAGTGGAAGCTTCTTGCGGGGAATCGACGAAGACGGCGGCGACAGCCTGTTGGGCGGTTTCGGCGACGGAGTCGAAGGCGAAGGTGCGGACGACAGCGAAGAGGAGCCGGAGGAGGTGCGAGAGGCGCGGCGACGACTACGGCAGGCAGTTTACGGAGAGCCCGCCTATGGTTTGTCAACCGAAAAGGTTGGTGTTGCTGCTGCTGGTGTCACTGAGGTCAGGGGTAGCTCAGGTGTCATGGAGGCCAGGGGTAGCTCAGGTGTCATGGAGGCCAGGGGTAGCTCAGGTGTCATGGAGGCCAGGGGTAGCTCAGGTGTCATGGAGGCCAGGGGTAGCTCAGGTGTCATGGAGGCCAGGGGTAGCTCAGGTGTCATGGAGGCCAGGGGTAGCTCAGGTGTCATGGAGGCCAGGGGTAGCTCAGGTGTCATGGAGGCCAGGGGTAGCTCAGGTGTCATGGAGGCCAGGGGTAGCTCAGGTGTCATGGAGGCCAGGGGTAGCTCAGGTGTCATGGAGGCCAGGGGTAGCTCAGGTGTCATGGAGGCCAGGGGTAGCTCAGGTGTCATGGAGGCCAGGGGTAGCTCAGGTGTCATGGAGGCCAGGGGTAGCTCAGGTGTCATGGAGGTCAGGGGTATCTCAGCTGTCATGGAGGCCAGGGGTATCTCAGCTGTCATGGAGGTCAGGGGTAGCTCAGGTGTCATGGAGGCCAGGGGTATCTCAGGTGTCATGGAGGTCAGGGGTAGCTCAGGTGTCATGGAGGCCAGGGGTAGCTCAGGTGTCATGGAGGCCAGGGGTATCTCAGGTGTCATGGAGGTCAGGGGTATTTCAGGTGTCATGGAGGCCAGGGGTATCTCAGGTGTCATGGAGGTCAGGGGTAGCTTAGGTGTCATGGAGGCCAGGGGTAGCTCAGGTGTCATGGAGGCCAGGGGTATCTCAGCTGTCATGGAGGTCAGGGGTATCTCAGGTGTCATGGAGGCCAGGGGTATCTAAGGTGTCATGGAGGTCAGGGGTTTCTCAGCTGTCATGGAGGCCAGGGGTATCTCAGGTGTCATGGAGGTCAGGGGTAGCTCAGGTGTCATGGAGGCCAGGGGTAGCTCAGGTGTCATGGAGGTCAGGGGTAGCTCAGGTGTCATGGAGGCCAGGGGTAGCTCAGGTGTCATGGAGGCCAGGGGTATCTCAGGTGTCATGGAGGTCAGGGGTATTTCAGGTGTCATGGAGGCCAGGGGTATCTCAGGTGTCATGGAGGTCAGGGGTAGCTCAGGTGTCATGGAGGCCAGGGGTAGCTCAGGTGTCATGGAGGCCAGGGGTATCTCAGGTGTCATGGAGGTCAGGGGTATCTCAGGTGTCATGGAGGCCAGGGGTATCTAAGGTGTCATGGAGGTCAGGGGTTTCTCAGCTGTCATGGAGGCCAGGGGTATCTCAGGTGTCATGGAGGTCAGGGGTAGCTCAGGTGTCATGGAGGCCAGGGGTAGCTCAGGTGTCATGGAGGTCAGGGGTATCTCAGCTGTCATGGAGGCCAGGGGTATCTCAGCTGTCATAGAGGTCAGGGGTATCTCAGGTGTCATGGAGGCCAGGGGTATCTCAGGTGTCATGGAGGTCAGGGGTAGCTCAGGTGTCATGGAGGCCAGGGGTATCTCAGGTGTCATGGAGGTCAGGGGTAGCTCAGGTGTCATGGAGGCCAGGGGTAGCTCAGGTGTCATGGAGGCCAGGGGTATCTCAGGTGTCATGGAGGTCAGGGGTATTTCAGGTGTCATGGAGGCCAGGGGTATCTCAGGTGTCATGGAGGTCAGGGGTAGCTCAGGTGTCATGGAGGCCAGGGGTAGCTCAGGTGTCATGGAGGCCAGTGGTATCTCAGGTGTCATGGAGGTCAGGGGTATCTCAGGTGTCATGGAGGCCAGGGGTATCTAAGGTGTCATGGAGGTCAGGGGTTTCTCAGCTGTCATGGAGGCCAGGGGTATCTCAGGTGTAAATGGAGACCTGGAGGTACCACGAGTGCCATGGCGCAGGTCAGAGGGTGTCTCAGGAGTCACAGAGGTCAGGAGGAGTAGGGTGGCTAATATCTCACTGCGAGATGAAATGGAATTAAAATATTTTGCTCTGTACCTGCCGCAGGTGTCCGAGGAGACAGAGAAAGCTTACGAAGCCCAAACATCAGAGAGGGACTCTGAATCTGAGGACGAGGATGAGCAAAATGACAACAACGAAAGCATCGACAAGGAATTGGTCGTGCCCAAAAAATCAAGGAAGAATGCCGCTGAGGTTCAAGGCAGGAATGTATTGGGCAGGTGAGCAAAACAGCTTCCTGATGAAGGTTGGTTATTGAATAGTTAGTTAGTTATTTATTTAATTGTTTAGTTAGATAGTCAGTCAGTCAATTACTTAGCTACGCTCGTAGCTAGTTAGTTAGTTAGTTAGTTAGTTAGTTAGTTAGTTAGTTAGTTAGTTAGTTAGTTAGTTAGTTAGTTAGTTAGTTAGTTAGTTAGTTAGTTAGTTAGTTAGTTAATCAGTTAGTTAGTTAGTTAGTTAGTTAGTTAGTTAGTTAGTTAGTTAGTTAGTTAGTTAGTTAGTCAGTTAGTCAGTTAGTTAGTTAGTTAGTTAGTCAGTTAGTTAGTTAGTTAGTTAGTTAGTCAGTTAGTTAGTTAGTTAGTTAGTCAGTTAATTAGTTAATTAGATATTTCTGGCCGTCATCTGCAGGCACGCACGCTCTGTGCCCTGAGAGCTTTGCTCTCCGCATTAGGGTGAATCTCACACAAGCCCTTAGCTAGTTTTCATGCATGAATCGCAAAATTAATGCCTGGGTCATCGAGTGCATCATTCTTACAGTATTTTTAATTTTGTATAAAGCATTCCTAACCTAACCAGTAGCCGCTAATCCATAACCATTGGTTGCCCCTAGCAACGCTGATCGACTGCGCGCCTTCATCCGGGCGGAGCTACTGGCTTTGAAGGCCAACGACGAGGCCGCTCCGTCGCCTCGCTGCCAATCGGCTGACGGCGTCAGAAGCTGTCAGCGAAGGTGGCTCCTTTGCTGTCCCGAATGTTGTCTACTGTCTCTTGCCTTTCCGTTTCGACTAGTTACTCGCTATGCCGTCTTCTGCATCCGTTTTAAAGCTTTTGCTTGCGAAAAAATCTCCGTGTTTTTTCTATCCACTTTACTATGAGTAGCAAACAAAGGTTTTTCCGCTAAATTGATAACTATTTCGTTTCCAATTCCGACTCTCTTCCAGACGCGTGGATGGCATGATGGAGACCAGGCCGCTCATGTCGGTCGGCTCCATTCAGAATGTCGCCAATGTGCTGCACGGAGCTCGGCAGGGCATTGAGCACAGGTGAGTACTGCTAGTTTGCTTTTATGCACCATGGCAACTGGAAAGCACCCGAATTTTAAGCCGGCATTTCTATTATTGCGATTGCAGGCCGCAGAGCGACGTTGTGCTCTACGAGGGACGCGAACTCAGAAATTCGGGAGGCGTCGACAGCACGGATTCTGGTCGCCCGAGGCGGGTTCGCCGGGTTGACAGCAAGCTGTGAGTGGCGGAGTTGACCTGATAGGTTTGCCCCAAACAGTTTTTTTAATTCGACTTACTGTGCTGTTTCCAGCTCCGGCAAGGCTCGCTTGGAGACTGCAGGCTCCGATGAAGATGACAGAATCCCTGTCAGGTTTGTACTTGCCTGTCTGTCTGTCTGTCTGTCTGTCTGTCTGTCTGTCTGTCTGTCTGTCTGTCTGTCTGTCTGTCTGTCTGTCTGTCTGTCTGTCTGTCTGTCTTAGTGTCTGTCTGTCTGTCTGTCTTAGTGTCTGTCTGTCTGTCTGTCTTAGTGTCTGTCTTAGTGTCTATCTGTCTGTCTGTCTGTCTGTCTGTCTGTCTGTCTGTCTGTCTCTCTATCTGTCTGTTTGTCCCTGTCAAATACTACTTAGGTTCGTTACTATCCTTTTAGGGAGCGAGTTCTTCAACAACTGCAACAGCCACCTCAGATGCAGGAGGATCAGCAGCAGCAGCAGCAGCAGCGGCCAGTCAGCAGACACCGCAGCGACTCTGGCGACGGGTCCAGCCCAGACTTTGTTCTGCCGAAGCGGCCGCACAAGCCGCCGAGGGACAGTCTGAGGTGAGAGACCCGGCAAGCGGAGCAGCATTGCATCTCATTTCAGCATCCAAAATGCAGTACAGTGTGATTGAAATGATCTTGAAGACCCAAGCCAATTGATTAAGACAGAAATATTATTTTCTTATCGAATTGCACGAATATTTATCGAGTGAAAACTGTACAACACAGACTAGACTAACAACCAATTAATTCCGCGTAAACTTTTAGAGCTAACGCCCAAACTGATATTTATTGATCGATTGCTTCGATAAGAAATATACCAGATTCTAAACCGTGCCACATTGTTTAGACTAAAATTTTATTCACAATTATTGAATTTCTACGCATTAAAAGGTCCTGACTATTCAGTGTCTAAGTTTCTTATCGCGGCCTAGCTATTTATAGAAAGGAGCTTGGACGTACAAATTGTACATTCATATCGTAGGATTGCTATTTTTAGATACAGTGTACACTATCGATGGGTTGCTATTTTTAGATACAGTGTACACTATCGATGGGTTGCTATTTTTAGATACAGTGTACACTATCGATGGGTTGCTATTTTTAGATACAGTGTACACTATCGATGGGTTGCTATTTTTATATACTCGTACAGTGTACACTATCGCCGGGTTGCTATTTTTAGAAGTTTTCGGGCAGCCTGACCAAAGATGATAAAGTCTTCTTAAATTTTGACCCACAAAACCCCTCCTTCATGCTCTCATTGGCTGGAGGGTTTCAAACACACTTAGGATGATGTATCACAACCTTGCAAACACACCCCTACATTTATCTCCCTACCCACCACCACGGCCAGCGAGTCCTCCCTTCCTAGCTAGTTTTTAAACCAATCGCAATCCTTATCAGCTATCTAATCTAACCAGAAGAATGTACATAGAAGACCTTTCCCCAAATTGCATTAACCGATTAGCCAATCAGCGATGAGCAGCTTGCACATTACCCAGGCGCGAATTGCTGGATTAAAAAAAATGACAAGTAATCGATAGTATCTTCATAAATTTGATTATGATTTGGTTTTTAGACGATCTGCCGCTGCTGCTCCAGCCGTCACTGATCGGTGAGACTGGAGAGGGAGAGGCTTCGAAGCCTCATCAAGCTTAGCCCAGACGTATTAACTTCCTTGCGTTTCAGCTGATATATCTTATTGTAGTTTAGTGTTTCTATATCTGTTTCTCTATCCATTTAGTTCCTCTGCAGTAGCATGGCTGCACTCGATGAATTTACAGTCTTACTTTGCCCTCCCACAGAAAAAGCAAAATAATTCTGGATAGAACTCAACACCTATAAAGATTATACCATGCATTAACAGATGCTGTTATTATTTTTAGTTTATTGAAATAATTTTTCGATTTAAAAATACAATTTTTCATTTTTTTCGCAGCCAAACCAGCGATGACAACAACAATGGCTTGAATTCAAGCCGGAGTCAGCGGTCGCAGGACCAGCAGCAGCTGTCCCTGTCTGCCAGCGGAAACTCTGGCGGAGGACGCCAGGATGCGCTGAGAGCCGCTTCGCAGAGTTTGCAGAAACTGGCTGAAGAGATTGAGGTAACAGTGGAACTTGTGTGATGTCTTTACTGTGATGCTAGGCATTCACACTGGCAATGCTGTATTCACGCAGACAGTAGCGCTGTATTCACACAGACAGCAGCACTGTATTCACACAGACAGCAGCACTGTATTCACACAGACAGCAGCACTGTATTCACACAGACAGTAGCACTGTATTCACACAGACAGTAGCACTGTATTCACACAGACAGCAGCACTGTATTCACACAGACAGTAGCACTGTATTCACACAGACAGTAGCACTGTATTCACACAGACAGCAGCACTGTATTCACACAGACAGCAGCACTGTATTCACACAGACAGCAGCACTGTATTCACACAGACAGCAGCACTGTATTCACACAGACAGCAGCACTGTATTCACACAGACAGCAGCACTGTATTCACACAGACAGCAGCACTGTATTCACACAGACAGCAGCACTGTATTCACACAGACAGCAGCACTGTATTCACACAGACAGTAGCACTGTATTCACACAGACAGCAGCACTGTATTCACACAGACAGCAGCACTGTATTCACACTCACTCCAACGCTCTCACAGTCCAAAGAGCCGCCCGATGAGTACTCAACAATTCGCAGCAACGAAGCCGCCGCTCCAGTGGACGAAACTGAGAAAGATTCTCCGCCAACACTACCGACCAGACCCGCCGTTGACGCTGCCGCTGCCGCCGCCGCCGACACCGCCGCCGCAGCCGCCGCCGCCGTTGGCGACAAAGCCAGCAGGCCCCGAGTGCAGTCACGTCGAACAGCCTCGCTAACTTCCAGTTCGACAACCACAGGAACTGCAGACAACGATCTGTCCACGGTGTCAACTTCGTCGGCGTCAACAACGGATGACGATGACAGCGACGGCAGCAGCTCGACTGTCACCAACGGCGACGATGCTGACAGGAAGCTGAAGCGAGCGACTGGCCAAACGCCGAACTCAAAGGGTGAGCAATGCCAAACTCTTTACTCTTGGCTCTCGATATTCTCGATCTCGAATTGTGAATCTTGATATTGCGATAAAAAGACTGTTGAAGAGCATTTGGAGCATTACTTCACAGTGATGTTGTGAGCGCCGCGATGACATGCAACTGACATTCTGTTGTTGACCTGAATCTTCACTAACTTGCAGCTGGTTCAGCACCTGGTGAGCAGGCCAGCGCTGGCGGCGGCAGCGGCGGAGATGACAGCCAGGCGACCCGCCGTGAGCTGTGAGTGTTAACTAAAGTTTATCTCCTAATTAATTAGTATATTAACAAACAATATGCCCGACTTTCTTAAAGACCAACTCAGTTACTGCCTTACTGAGGCTGTAATTATCAAACCAGTAAGAAAAATTGAACGAACTTGTCATTTTAGCGATGACGGAAGTTCCGCAGAGCTTCAGTAAGAGATGCTGCTTTGAATGAGGCTTTGTCCTACAGTTTATATAAACACGCGCTATTCACGTTTGCATGTTTAATTCTCTACTTACAGTAGACTAGTAAGTGTAGCATTTTATTTCCATGGGAGTTGATAAAAGTTCATGTTTTACCATGTCATATAATTTGCCGTAAACTACTACTAAAATATATGATAATTATATTTTGTTTCTTAGGTTATAGAGATATTTCTTATAATAATTATTGCAGTCTTTCGTCGAATTGAGCTCACGTTCTTACGAGGAGACTGAGATGACTCACTGGTGATGCGTGAGTTCGATCTCCAGACGGATTCCCTGACTTAGTCGTCGCATTCATCTGTAGAATAATAAAATTAACCCACCTGTAATCACATTTTAATCATCATTCAAGCAATTTTATAAGCAAGTTTAAGATGATTCTGATAATTGTGTTTGACACCTAACACAATCAGTTTATTGATTGCATTACCAAATAGGTAATATGGCTGCTTAAAAATACCTGTCTCCCAGATCCTCGGTTGCTGGCCAGTCTCCCAGATCCTCGGTTGCTGGCCAGTCTCCCAGATTCTCGGTTGCTGGGCCAGTCTCCCAGATCCTCGGTTGCTGGCCAGTCTCCCAGATTCTCGGTTGCTGGGCCAGTCTCCCAGATCCTCGGTTGCTAAGCCAGTCTCCCAGATCCTCGGTTGCTAAGCCAGTCTCCCAGATCCTCGGTTGCTGGGCCAGCCTCCCAGAGTGTCAGTTGCTGGGCCAGCCTCCCAGAGTGTCAGTTTCTGGGCCAGCCTCCCAGATCCTCAGTTGCTGGGCCAGCCTCCCAGATTCTCAGTTGCTGGGCCAGCCTCCCAGATCCTCAGTTGCTGGGCCAGCCTCCCAGATTCTCAGTTGCTGGGCCAGCCTCTTAGAGTGTCAGTTGCTGGGCCAGTCTACCAGATCCTCAGTTGCTGGGCCAGCATCCCAGAGTGTCAGTTGCTGGGCCAGCCTCCCACATCCCCAGTTGCTGGGCCAGCATCCCAGAGTGTCAGTTGCTGGGCCAGCCTCCCACATCCCCAGTTGCTGGGCCAGCATCCCAGAGTGTCAGTTGCTGGGCCAGCCTCCCACATCCCCAGTTGCTGGGCCAGCATCCCAGAGTGTCAGTTGCTGGGCCAGCCTCCCACATCCCCAGTTGCTGGGCCAGCATCCCAGATCCTCAGTTGCTGGGCCAGCCTCCTAGATGCAAAAATATGGTGTGCTTGCAGGTTAAATTACGAACTAATTTTTCGCGATGCAGTGCTGCTAGTTCATATATCATATATTGCTAAATCGTGTGACAATAGATTAATTCAGGGAAGAAATAAAAGAGTAACAGACAAATATTTTAATGCCTTTGGGTTGCGATATATGTGCATTACTAATTATTGCCTTTAATTAACTCAATAATACTAATTATAACTCTCTAACCCTCTGGCGCCAACGTTAAAAGACAGTACTCAGTACCAATACACTACTCAGACACTACTCAGACACTACTCCGACACGACACAGACACTACTCAGACACTACTCAGACACGACTCAGACACTACTCAGACACTACTCAGACACTACCCAGAAACTACTCAGACACTACTCAGACACGACTCAGACACTACTCAGACACGACTCAGACACTACTCAGACACTACTCAGACACTACCCAGAAACTACTCAGACACTAATCAGACACTACTCAGACACTACTCAGACACTACTCAGACACTACTCAGACACGACTCAGACACGACTCAGACACGACTCAGACACGACTCAGACACGACTCAGACACGACTCAGACACGACTCAGACACGACTCAGACACGACTCAGACACGACTCAGACACGACTCAGACACGACTCAGACACGACTCAGACAACTCAGACACGACTCAGACACGACTCAGACACTACTCAGACACTACTCAGACACGACTCAGACATGACTCAGACATCACTGTCGAGATGTGCCTCAAGGGATCACACACAGATAAGAGACACTTTATCTTTAAAAATGATTCCTTGAGCACACAAGAAAGCAAATGGGGTGCCCCCGCATCCCGGTAATCTCTGCTCTCTCGCCTCTGGCAGGTCAAGAATTCTCCAGCATCTCTAAGCCGATCCTAAGAAAACGATAATCCTAAAGAGCCAGAAACTACCCAAAGAAAATGAGGATAATCCTATTACTCCATGGGGTTCAAAGGATGGAGACTGCGCACTCAGTCTGAAGGGTTTTGCGTTTCTAAGAAAGTAGGATTCCAAGATCCAGTTTATCGGGAGGTGGAGACGAAAAAGTTTATCGCAAAATTGTTTTGTCTGCCCCCTAGACTAAGCCTAAACTTCCGACTGAGTTCATCCTTTCGAACAACGAGATTTTGCTCTCGCGTGTGCGTTTTAATGGGGCTCCAGGACTGCCAGATCAAATTAATGTATCTGCGAAAAAAATTAACAAACATATCAGTATTGTTACTTTCAATTTCTCCCTTTCTAGCTTTTTAGCGATTCGTGTCATAAATTAATGTTTTTTCTAAACAAAAAAATAAAAGCCAACTATATAGACACTACTGAGATACTACTGAGTTACAGCTATACTACGTTACTGAAGACTACTCAGACACTACTCAAAGAATACTCAAAAACTACTCAGACACTACTCAGACACTACTCAAACACTACTCAGACACTACCCGACACTACTCAAACACTACTCAAAGACTACTCAGACACTACTCAGACACTACTCAAACACTAATCAGTCACTACTCAGACACTACTCAAACACTAATCAGTCACTACTCAGACACTACTCAAAGAATACTCAAAAACTACTCAGACACTGCTCAAACACTACTCAGGCACTACTCAAAGACTACTCAGACACTACTCAAACACTAATCAGTCACTACTCAGACACTACTCAAACACTAATCAGTCACTACTCAGACACTACTCAAAGAATACTCAAAAACTACTCAGACACTGCTCAAACACTACTCAGGCACTACTCAAAGACTACTCAGACACTACTCAAACACTAATCAGTCACTACTCAGACACTACTCAAACACTAATCAGTCACTACTCAGACACTACTCAGACACTACTCAAACACTAATCAGTCACTACTTAAACACTAATCAGTCACTACTCAGACACTACTCAAACACTAATCAGTCACTACTTAGACACTACTCAAGGCACTACTCAGACACTACTCAAAGAATACTCAGACACTACTCAAAGAATACTCAGACACTACTCAAAAAATACTCAGACACTACTCAGACACTACTCAAAGAATACTCAGACACTACTCAAAGAATACTCAGACACTACTCAAAGAATACTCAGACACTACTCAAAGAATACTCAGACACTACTCAGACACTACTCAAAGAATACTCAGAAAAAGGTCAGACACTGCTCAGATATCATACAGTACGCGGGCATTTTTGCTAATTAGTATTATTGGCTAATTATTTTAATCTGACACTTTTTAACTGCAAAAAATTTAGCCCTTGGATTTTTCCCTCGATCACCGATTTTATCCGCCTAAATTTTGCGTTGATATTTCATTAGCTAAAATTACTATTTAACAAACTTTATTAGTCACTAATAAAAGCAGCATCCCCTGTTGCGTTGCAGTGAGCACATTCTGTACAGAAGGCACCTGGAGGAGCTGGAGATGCAGCAGCAGCAGCAACAGGTAGAAGCTGAGAGCGGCGTCTCCAGACCCAAGCGTTCGTCCGTTTGCAGCGTGTTTTAAACAGACTGAAATTCATATTTGCTGGGGAAATTTAATATTGCCAGATATCAGCATTAAAGGAAATAATACGTATTAAACTAATAATAATAATAATTGATTACACCTGCCCCAATTGGGCCAGATGTGCAGCAGCTATTGCGCGGCGCATCTGAAGGCTGCGTACGGCTGTTCAGTCCAAGGACTGGGCCGGGGGTCGCCACACACAGCCTCAATTACCCCAGCTAATGCTGGCACCCATTTTACAGCTGGGGTGAACTGAAGCAAGGCTCAATGTGTCTTGCTTAAGGACACAAATTGCCCCTGTGGGATCGGGAATCGAACGTCCGACCGCTCTAACGTGAGTCGTCAGTCCGACGCTCCAACACCCTAGGCTAAAACCCTTTAGTAGCTTTTAAATTTGAAAGAATTCTCACAAAGGATGCTGTACCTTCGAAGCTACTAAGTTATCAAAATTGATGAATATTGTACTCGTAAAATTGTAATGAAAACTTTAGTAAGTGGTGTGCAGATTTTTTAAAGTACGTTAATAAGCTGCTATGCAGGTAGATAAATATTTATTGTGTGCATGATGCAATTTGCGCCGCGGAGGCCCCTTGTTGGCCCCTGGTTTAGCGTGTTGCTGACTGTAGTGTGAATTCAAGCTGTTCTGTCAGTCAATCTGCAAAAACCAATTATAAAAAGAAAAATATTTCAGGTTTAAAAAGCGTGTAAATTATTATTAATATTAGTGTTCGGAATTCTGTAATTTACTTTTTTGTATTAGATAACTTCTCTGTGTTTCATTTCTCAGTGATGCTTTATTTAGATATGATTGCATACCTCTGCAAAAGTACATTAGATGTACTTTCGTTCACAACGTACATTAATGGTGCACGCGAGACCTACCATACTTTTAGAATATTAATGAGCTAATTTAAACTGACTTCTTAAGCTTTCATGCCTGTTTTTTCTTCTGAGTACAAATCTTATTCTTAAATAAGATTGCGGATATTAAAACACACGCCTGTTAGAAAAAATTTTATTTTATTTTCCAAGAATAAAATGACTTTGCGGTCTTTGCCGTATTCGACTATTTCAAATATTTTTACGGTAGCTTTGAAACTATCTAAAAAGACAGTGTTGTGTGTAATTGTAATCATTTATGAGACTGAACTCTTCGGAAATCTGTAAAGAAGTGGAGAACTAGATTCAATGACTGAGAGAGAGGAGAGAGGCAGATTCAATGACTGAGAGAGAGGAGAGAGGCAGATTCAATGACTGAGGGAGAGGAGAGAGGCAGATTCAATGACTGAGGGAGAGGAGAGAGGCAGATTCAATGACTGATTGATAAAATAAAAAGTCAGTTTCATTTTTCTGTAATTATCTTTTGTTTAAGCGAATCAACGCTTGAAGCGAAGTGAAGTGACCAGTTGAAAATTTTTCAGATTTATTTTAATTCTTGCTTCTAATGAAAGCGAGAAAAAAGTACGTTTTGTAAAAATTGAAATTGAAACTATGTTGCAAATTTATCATTTAATGCTTTTGGAATTGAAAAAGCGAAGCTAAGCATAATAATGGAGCATATAGAATTTAACTAATAACTTTTTGCAGCCTAATTTAAGCTACATCATCCGGCAGGCGCGGGGGGGAATTACAGTACGATTATTTCTAAAAAAAACGACTGATATGAAAGTGTTGAGTAGGAAAATGTGAACTAAAAATTGAAAGCATAAAAATTAAAGTTACAACAGAGTGAATGTGAAAGAAAAACGGGGATTTTCTACCGAAGGCTGATTGCTCAATAAAATTGTGGATAAAAAACGGGACCAGACTGCATTTTATTGGCTGGAAGCTAAATTTGACCTTTTACATCACGCTATCAGTGCGTGACTGATTTTATATATAGTTTTCTCATCTTCCCAAGGTCAAACTGAGCCAGACAGCCAATTAAGATAAAACGAATCTGGCCTGCTACGGAAATCCCACGTCAAGTGGGTGTTTTCCCAGTTCTAAAATTAGCTATCTATAATAGAAAAGCTGGGGCTACACTGAATGTGCGAAAAATAAGCATAATATGACGCTTATAAAATAATTCATAGCTGTGCATATAATTATTATTATGACTAGCTATGTACCAACTATAGGTCGCAGCAACTAAAAAGCAATGTGTTTACCTCTCGAACAGCAGAAGCAAAAATCGTGATCATTACATCAAAAAATATTATTCTCCCAGTCGAAGGACGACCGTTTTAGCGGGCCTTTAAAAATATATATTCTTTCTGCCCATTCCACCGACTGCTGGCACATAAAAGCGCACGGGTACTGTACGCAGGCCCAAGAATTTTTAATCGTCAGGCATGTACATTCTCTGTGCCTTGGGGGGGGGGTTGAATGTACGCAGCGCGCGGAATCGAGCCAGAGGGTCGTGGCGAGAGAGTCGGACGTGTTCACCGCTGTCCCTACAATTGTACCAAAACTGTTTCTAGAGATTACTTTCGCCTAGAACTGCAGCACAGTTTGCCAATTACCGGTCTTGTAGCAACGGGTCAAAACCTCAGTTGAAATTCGTTAATTTACTGGTTACGGTCGAACTCGTTTTTGCTCAGAGCTCGATGCACCAGGCCTCTCGACCGGACCCGATGCGCACCCTGCTGATCCCGGCCGAAGCCTCCGCCGCCGTCGCCACAGTCAGGTGGGCCTTTCGCGCCCTGTCCGAATTGCCGGACAGCCAGGCGGCCAGTCGCGGACAGTCGGGTCGGGCCGGTACCAGCACGGACGGCTGGTCCGGCCAGGCGGCCTCCTTGGCGGCCAGCAGAGCGTCCAGAGTGTCCGGGTCAGCCAGCCGGCCGGGCAGGACGTAGCGGGCCGCCCGGACGCGATGGAAAAATTCTGCACCGATGGCGGACTGGCCGCTGGGCAGGTAGGCCAGATCCAGCCACACAGGGCGTACGAAACCGGCTGGCTGTTGCTGCTGCTGAAATTCATGCAGCGGGAATCCAGGTGCCAGAACGGGGATCCACGTTCCAGATCGGGAATCCAGGTACCAAAGTAGGAATCCAGGTACCAAAGTAGGAATCCAGGTACCAAAGTAGGAATCCAGGTACCAGAGTAGGAATCCAGGTACCAGAACGGGAATCCAGGAGTCAGAACGGGAATCCAGGTACCAGAACGGGAATCCAGGAGTCAGAACGGGAATCCAGGTACCAGAACGGGAATCCAGTTACCAGAACGGGAATCCAGGTGTCAGAATGGGAATCCAGGGATCCAGGGAATTTTGACGAACTTGGAAATTTTCAACGAGCTACATTCCAGGGTTAAGATACATATTAAAACATACCTTCTGCTGCTGCTGCTGCTGCTGCTGCTGCTGCTGCTGCTGCTGCTGCTGCTGAATGCCTGGTGGCAGAGCCAGCGGGCTGCCCCAGTCGCGCAGGGGATCCAGCTGCTTCGGCGCAACGTTGGCGGTCGCTTCCACCACGGAAGATTCGGAGTCGCTGCCATCGCTGAATGCCGCCTCCTTTATGACTGCCGATTCGGCGGAAGAGATTTCTAGGAAAGTTGACTCAGTCTTCTCGCTTCGCGAGGTCAACGAATGGGATTCTTCGAATGTGGAGGTCACTTCCTTGATAGTATTCTTCGATGATGCAGTCCTCTGCCAGCTCAGCTGCCAGCCAGACTCCCTGTAATCTTCATCAAGGGAGTCAGCGTCTTTAAATTCGGCGTCTTGAGACGCCTTGAGATGTTGCAGCTCGTCTGGTCCCAGAGATTGCTGCATTCCGTCTGCGGGCAATGAATTCTGGTGGTTGCTGGACTCGATAGATTCCTCTTGTCCTGCCTCAGCTTCAGTTTCCGGTTTGTGAGATTTATCGTCGAGGCTCCGAGAATCAACTTCCGGTTCGTGAGATTTCTCCTCGAGGCTCTGATTACCAGATTCCGGTTCGAGAGATTTCTCATCGAGGCTCTGGTTATCAGTTTCCGGTTCGTGAGATTTATCCTCGAGGCTCTGATTATCAGCTTCCGGTTCGTGAGATTTCTCCTCGAGACTCTGATTATCAGTTTCTGGTTTGTGAGATTTCTCATCTGCAGTCTCAATGCTGTTAGCCTCATGGCCTTGAAGATAAATCATATTTTCGTCCTGAATCTGCGGAAGGCAGTCAACGTACGGCTCTTTTACTTGTGATTGCTCAATAGCTTCCTCATCGGCTCCTTCAACTTGAAAGGATTTAGCACTCTTTTCTTGTGAGTCCGCATCAAACTGAATGAATTCTATCTCAGGCACGTGAGAGGCGACTTTAGCTTCAGGCTGGTTTACTTCAGACTCAGGCTGCTTTACTTCAGGCTCAGACTGCTTCACTTTAGACTCAGGCTGCTTCACTTCAGGCTCAGACTGCTTCACTTCATGCTCACACTGCTTCACTTCAGGCTCAGACTGCTTCACTTCAGGCTCAGGCTGCTTTACTTCAGGCTCGTGCAAGGCGACTTCAGTCTCATACTGGCTGACTTCAGGCTCAGGCTGCTTGACTTCAGGTTCAAACTGCTTCACTTCAGGCTCGTGCAAGGCGACTTCAGCCTCATACTGGCTGACTTCAGCCTCAGGCTCCTTCACTTCAGGCTCAGACTGGTTCAATTCAGATTTAGGCTGTTTGACTTCAGCCTCAGACTGCTTCACTTCAGGCTCCTGCAAGGTGATTTCAGCCTCAGACTGGCTGACTTCAGCCTCAGACTGGCTGACTTCAGCCTCAGGCTCCTTCACTTCAGGCTCAGACTGGTTCAATTCAGATTTAGGCTGTTTGACTTCAGCCTCAGACTGCTTCACTTCAGGCTCCTGCAAGGTGATTTCAGCCTCAGACTGGCTGACTTCAGCCTCAGACTGGCTGACTTCAGCCTCAGACTGGCTGACTTCAGCCTCAGGCTGCTTCACTTCAGGCTCAGACTGCTTCACTTCGGGCTCAGACTGCTTCACTTCAGGCTCAGGCTGCTTTACTTCAGGCTCGTGCAAGGCGACTTCAGCCTCATACTGGCTGACTTCAGCCTCAGGCTGTTTGACTTCAGCCTCAGACTGCTTCACTTCAGGCTCCAGCAAGGTGATTTCAGCCTCAGACTGGCTGACTTCAACCTCAGGCTGCTTCACTTCAGGCTCAGACTGCTTCACTTCAGGCTCCTGCAAGGTGACTTCAGTCTCAGACTGGCTGACTTCAGCCTCAGGCTGCTTCACTTCAGCCTCAGGCTGCTTCACTTCAGGTTCAGGCTGCTTCACTTCAGCTTCTTGCGAAGCGACTTTAACCTCAGGCAGTTTCAGTTCAGGCTCAGGCTGCTTGAATTCAGGCTCCGACTGGTTCACTTCAGGCTGGTCATAGGTGACTTCAGGCTCGTGAGAGGTGACTTCAGGCTCGTGAGAGGTCACTTGAGGCTCGTACGAGGTCACTTCAGGCTCGTGAGATGTCACTTCAGGCTCGTGAGAGGTCACTTCAGGCTCGTGAGAGGTAACTTCAGGCTCGTGAGAGGTCACTTCAGGCTCGTGAGAGGTCACTTCAGGCTGGTGAGAGGTAACTTCAGGCTCGTGAGAGGTAACTTCAGACTCGTGAGAGGTCACTTCAGGCTCGTGAGAGGTCACTTCAGGCTCGTGAGAGGTCACTTCAGGCTCGTGAGAGGTCACTTCAGGCTCGTGAGAGGTCACTTCAGGCTCGTGAGAGGTCACTTCAGGCTCAGACTGCTTCACTTCAGGCTCGTGAGAGGTGACTTCAGCCTCAGACTGGCTGACTTTAGTCTCAGGATGCTCCACTTCAGGTTGAGTCTGCTTCACTTCAGGCTCGGGCTGCTTTACTTCAGGCTCGTGAGAGGTGACTTCAGGCTCAAGCTGCTTCACTTCAGCCTCAGGCTGCTTTACTTCAGGTTCAGACTGCTTCACTTCAGGTTCAGACTGCTTCACTTCAGGCTCAGACTGCTTTACTTCAGGCTCAAGCTGCTTCACTTCAGGCTCAGGCTGCTTTACTTCAGGCTCGTGCAAGGTGACTTCAGCCTCAGGTTGCTTTACTTCAGGCGCAGCCTGCTTCACTTCAGCTTCGTGCGAGGCGAATTCAGCCTCGGACTGGCTGACTTCAGCCTCAGACTGCTTCACTTCAGGCTCGTGAGAGGTGACTTCAGGCTCAGACTGTTTAGCTTCAGGCACTTGCGAGACGACTTCAGCCTCAGACTGGCTGATTTTAATCTCAGGATGCTCCATTTCAGGTTGATTCTGCTTTACTTCAGGTTTGTGACAGGGGATTTTAGGCTCAAGCTGCTTCACTTCAGACTCAGACTGGTTCACTTCAGGTTCCGGATGCTTCACTTCAGGCTCGTGCGAGGCGACTTCAGCCTCAGGATGCTCCACTTCAGGTTGAGTCTGCATCACTTCAGGTTCAGTCTGCTTCACTTCAGGTTCAGTCTGCTTCACTTCAGGCTCAGACTGCTTCGCTTCAGGACCGTAAGTGTCCGAATCAACCTGAGTAAGATCGACAGCATTCTCAGAGTCGTTATTTTTTATCTCTTTCTTGTGTTCGTTTTTATGGTCAGCTGATGTGTCCGCAGATTCCCTTTCAATATAAATGGACTGCTGCATCATACTTGATGATTCTGCAAGTTGTGCTAGAGATTCCTTGACTGGCTCATGAGATTCCTCTGCTGGCTCATGAGATTCCTCTGCTGGCTCATGAGATTCCTCCACTGACTCATGAGATTCCTCTTCTGGCTCATGAGATTCCTCCACTGACTCATGAGATTCCTCTGCTGGCTCATGAGATTCCTCCACTGACTCATGAGATTCCTCTTCTGGCTCATGAGATTCCTCCACTGACTCATGAGATTCCTCTGCTGGCTC
Source organism: Macrostomum lignano (assembly GCA_002269645.1). Taxonomy (NCBI): domain Eukaryota; kingdom Metazoa; phylum Platyhelminthes; family Macrostomidae; genus Macrostomum; species Macrostomum lignano. Next base: position 58,462 of record NIVC01001908.1, on the reverse strand, counting down.
ATGAGATTCCTCCACTGACTCATGAGATTCCTCTTCTGGCTCATGAGATTCCTCCACTGACTCATGAGATTCCTCTGCTGGCTCATGAGATTCCTCCACTGACTCATGAGATTCCTCTTCTGGCTCATGAGATTCCTCCACTGACTCATGAGATTCTTTCGCTGGCTCATGAGATTCCTCTGCTGGCTCATGAGATTCCTTGGCTGGCTCATGAGATTCTTTTGCTGGCTCATGAGATTCCTTGGCTGGCTCATGAGATTCTTTTGCTGGCTCATGAGATTCTTTTGCTGGCTCATGAGATTCCTCTGCTGGCTCATGAGATTCCTCTGCTGGCTCATGAGATTGATGAGATTCCTCTGCTGGCATATGAGATTTCTCGACTGGCTCATGAGATTTCTCTGCTGGCTTATGAGATTCTTTTGTCGGCTCATGAGATTCTTTCGCTGGCTCATGAGATTCCTTGGCTGGCTCATGAGATTCTTTTGCTGGCTCATGAGATTCCTTGGTTGGCTCATGAGATTCCTCTGCTGGCTCATGAGATTCCCCCAGTACGCCATTCAATTTTTCATTATGCTCAAGGGAAGTTTTCGAATTTGCTGCCTCCTTCTCCATCGGCTCACTTGCCGCTTTCTCCTCCTGTTCATTTCGACGACACGGCGGCAGCCGTTTGACGGCGGGCATCCGCGCATTCAGTGTTGCTGATTTCTCCACCAGCCTCTCGCTCGACAAACTCGGCGTCGGTGACTTAACGACGCGAACTGCTGGCGGCGGCGCTCTGACAGGAGCTCTCTTCGACTTGGCCGGCTCCGAGGCGGCCGACTTCAACGGCGCTCGACTTCGACGCTGCTGCTGCTGCGTTGGCGTCACCGCCGGCGGCTTCGGCGACGGTGGCAGAGCCGGCTTGCGCATCGGAGGCGGCGCTGGTGACGTCGGCGGCGGCGGCGGGGTCGGCGGCTGGGAGACGGCGCGCCTGAAGCTCGGAGCCCCTGCGGCGCCGACTGTTGGCGACTCCGACGGTGGCTGTCGACGAGTCGACGAAGCGCCGCGTCGTCGACTGGCCGCCGCTGAAGCCGCCGCAGCCGCCGCGGCCGAGCCCCTGCCGTCCGGCGTGTGCAGGCAGTCAAGGCCGACCCGCAATCGATCGAGTCCGCGCGCTACGCGCGCCGCAGGTGCAGCGCCTGGCAGGAGGATGCGCGCGCACCTGCCGGGGGTGGGGGCGGTCGGAGAGCGTGCCTGACGATATCGGAGAGCTCGAAGAACCCAACTAACTCTCTATAGCGCTCTATAGATCTACATGTAGGTAGAATCTCTATTAGTCTAGTTTTATATCGGTAGAATCTCTATAGATCTTGGTATAATATCTATAGATCTGGATAGAATCTCTATGGAGGGATGGATGGAAGGGATCTCTATAGATCTAGATGGGATCTCTATAGATCTGGATGGGATCTCTATAGATCTGAATGGGATCTCTAAAGATCTGGATGGGATCTCTATAGATCTGGATGGGATCTCTTTAGATCTAGTTAGAATCTTTATAGATGTCGATAGAATCCCTATAGATTTGTATTAAATCTATATAGATCTGGAAAGAATCCCTATAGATCTGGAAAGAATCCCTATAGATCTGGAAAGAATCCCTATAGATATGGAAAGAATCCCTATAGATCTGTATTGAATCCCTATAGATCTGTATTGAATCTCTGTCGATCTGGATAGAATATCTATGGATGTTTCCAAAGTAAAAAAATTACACACCTGCTATTTCCTCCTATCGCGAATCGCGTCGGTCGCCATAGCAACAGAGCGCAGCCCGAGGCCGCGTCCCACAATCGAACGGCCCGATCTCCCAGTTTCAGTGTCGGCATGTGACCAGCTGACGGTGCCGACCGCAGCTGTTTGGCGAGCTCCGCCAGCTCCCGCGAGCCGGCGCAGGGCAGCAGCGGCCGCAGCTCGAGGCTGCCGGAGTCGAGCCGGGAGTACAGCGGCAGGCCGGGCGGTGGGCCGGCGGCGGCGGGGCAGGCGAAGTCTCTGACGACGGCGGCTCGGCGCAGCATCAGGCGGTAGGCGGCTGCGCTGTCCAAGCGGGCGCTCGTCTGAAGCGGCTGCCGCTGGCCTGATGATGTCGGGATGATGTCACTAGATGTCACTAGATGTCACTAGATGTCACTAGATATCACTAGATATCACTAGATGTCACTAGATGTCACTAGATGTCACCAGATGCCACTCGATGTCACTAGATGTCACTAGATGTCACTAGATGTCGCTAGATGTCACTCGATGTCACTAGATGTCACTAGATGCCACTCGATGTCACTAGATGTCACTAGATGTCACTAGATGTCACTAGATGTCACTCGATGTCGCTAGATGTCACTCGATGTCACTAGATGTCACTAGATGTCACTAGATGCCACTCGATGTCACTAGATGTCACTAGATGTCACTAGATGTCACTAGATGTCACTCGATGTCGCTAGATGTCACTCGATGTCACTAGATGCCACTCGATGTCCCTAGATGTCGCTAGATGTCACTAGATGTCACTAGATGTCACTAGATGCCACTCGATGTCACTAGATGTCGCTAGATGTCACTCGATGTCACTAGATGTCACTAGATGCCACTCGATGTCACTAGATGTCACTAGATGTCACTAGATGTCACTAGATGTCACTAGATGTCACTTGATGTCACTAGATGTCACTAGATGTCACTAGGTCTCACTAGATGTCACTAGATGCCCACTAGATCTAACTTGATCTAAGCTATAAATCACCCCTTGGTACCCATCGCCCCAGCCTCAGCCTCACCGCTGTCATCCTCAGCAGCATCTTCAGCCTCAGCGGGCCGGCATGGGAGCAGCACAGCCCCAAGCTCCGCCATCTCAGCTTCAGCTTTAGCTTCAGCCTCAGCCTCAGCCTCAGCCTCAAGCTTCTCCATCAGCGCCCGAAGCCCCGGCGCGGTGTCGCTCGACCAATGCGTCACCAGCAAAGCGTCGATTCGGCGTCGCTGCCGGCGCAGATGTCGCAGGCAGTCGAGCCGCTGGCCAGCGCCGCCGTTGCACACCAGCTGGAAGCCGTCCAGCCCGACGCAGCAGCTGGAGGCATCCCCGTCATCGAAGATCAGCACTCGAGGCCGTCGCGCCGAAGTTGTCGTCGTTGTCGTCGGGGCCGGCGTTGACGTCGGAGACGGCTCCGACATGTCGATGGCGGCTCCGGCTGCCAAGTCGCAGAGCAGCCGCGCCAATTTGGCGGCTTCTTCGGCGCCGGCGCCGGCCTCTGACTGCGACGCGTCCAGCTGGCGCACGGCGGAGGCGACGGCGCCAGACAGCGCGCGCCAGTGCGGCCCAGAGCTGGGGCCGCAAATGTGGAGTCTGGCTCGAGCCTCTTTGGCGTCTTGGGGAGCCGGCAGGAGGCGGGCGAGTCGGCCGGGACTCAAAGCGGCGTCCCGCAGCGCCCAGTCGCCGTATTCGGCCGTGACGGCCCCAGCGAACACCAGGTGGACGCTCTGGTAGGCGGCGGCCTGCAGCTGCGGGCTGGACAGCTGGTTGGCCAGCGTGTCGTGGTCCGGGTCCGCCAGCAGCACCAGGCGGAGCCGGCCACTGTCCGAAGCGCCGGTCAGGCAGCCTGCGGCGGTGAGGCAGCGGTGTCGTTTCGAATCTACTAGGCTAAGGACAACCAACTCACAGCTTATACAATATTCGATGGCGTGAAATTACTGCTTTGGTCAGTCAAGGTGGTAATCTAAATGCATTGAAGCAGCAGATACACAACTGTCATAGAGCTAACAATCGACCATCAGGTGATATCTAGTGGCACCTAGTGGCCCCTAGTGGCATCTAGTGGCATCTATTGGCATTTAGTGGCATCTATTGGAATCTATTGGCATTTAGTGGCATCTATTGGCATTTAGTGGCATCTAGTGGCATCTAGTGGCATCTAGTGGCATTTAGTGGCATCTAGTGGCATCTAGTGGCATTTAGTGGCATTTAGTGGCATGTAGTGGCATCTGAGCTAGTGGCATCTAGCGGCATCTAGTGGGCTCTAGTGGCACCTAGTGGCATCTAGTGGCATGTAGTGGCACCTAGTCGCATCTAGTGGCATCTACGAGCAGTGTCTCGAGTTGTTTGCTCTAAAAGAGACTTGTATTGTATTTCAATTGTTACGAAATAAACAATCATGTCCTAAATAGTTTAATGTTGTAAAAAATTGCTACTTTTTCTATAATTAGTATAAACATATCTAAAAAAATGTCACCAAAAGGACGCTACACTCGAAATCTATGGCAAATGTTTTGAAGGCAGCTTTTCGCCGAAAAATACACTACAGAGATAGGAGGTTTTAATTTCTTCAGCACAAAAATTGTTATTGCTTTCGATAGGAGGCAGATCCAGTGTTCATCTTTTGATATGTTGTGCCTTTCTTATTGCTCTATCGATATTCATAAAGCTTTTCGTTCAGAAATAGTTTTAAAGGCAGGTTTCACCGGAAAAATACACTACGGAGATGGGAAATTTCACGATTTTCAACACTAAAACAGTGATTGGGTCTCTTAACAGTGTCAGAGAAAGTTCTAATCACGCTATTTTGTGCCTCACATGCTGCTCTAACGACGCATTAATTGTTTTTCATGTTAAATTGGTCTGTCACTTGAAAAAACGGTTTAAAATAATGACAAGACCTTCGTTCAGAATGTTATTTTAGTATCTGTGGTCTGCACGAAAATAGACTAATGCCAAGTCGAAAAGCTATCTGTAATTTTACACTCTGTAACTTTTTAATAGGCAAACGCTGCCAGAAACTAATTGAATCTTTTCACTGCTAGAGCTTCAATAAAGGTGAAGATAATAATTGAAACAGAACACTTCCTTATAGAGACGGTGTTTGCTGATAGGAGCACTGAGAATTGAATTTTGAGCTTGAAAGTATCATATTTATCTCGCTTTGCTCTGAATCGAGGAGAGTGTTTGTTGCTTTAACCTTCATCCTGAGCTAGAATAGAGGCTGGTGGGGGGCTTAGATGAGGCAGGGAACACGGGGGGCATGGAACTGACAGTCACCCCAAAAACGGGGCCCAGACCAGTTCGTTTCCAATAATTTCGAGCTTGTCAGGAGAGGCGGAGAAACCTCTCACTCGTATCTGTACAGGGTTCTCGATAATATCGGAATAGACAAAATGATTTTAACAAATTTGATCTTTTTTAAAGCTTACTGAATCAGAATTATTCACAACTGGGACGAGTTTCAGTATGGAAGTCCAAAGAAAAGAATTTTTAGCGTCTTTTAAAATCTGTTTAAAAACTTTTAAAAACTTTTTTATTTCTTGCTACGTTTCATTAATATACAAATTATCTTCCTAAAAAATTCAGCTCTCAAATGACATCAGTTTTTTTTTCAAATTTGTTGAAAACTAAGAAATTAGTTTTCTAGATCACAACTTCTCCAGGTCGATTTTTGCTACATGCTAAAAATTTTTTTTTACTTTCCAGTCGCATAGATACCGAATCAAGGACCACGGTAGTAAAACAGGACGAGATGCACTCAGGCATAGATACTTGGTAGAAACTTCTTTCTACTTTCAGTTCAGTAGCAAAGAAGAATAATAAGCTATTTTATAAAAATAAAGGCAGCTGAATTGACTTTGATAAGTTTAGAAGCCCAAGCTTGCAGGCGTAAACAGCTTGCTAATTGGTTTAGCCATAATGTACATTAGCCACTGAAATGTACATGGCAGCTCTAGGCTGGAATTCAGAGAGAAAGGCAATAAAAATTGGGGTAGAGTGGTAAGGCGCGGTTGGAGGGTTTAAGCTGGAGGGGGGGGGGTAAAAGCCAATAAATGAGCCTTGAATTTCAAAATGCATTAGAATACTTCTGTTTAATTCTTACTACTGAACTGAAAGTAGTTTTACACGCAAATTTGCTGAGTGGCCCATCTGGTTACTCTAGTATCTGTGCGTTAAACTCAATGATCGTGTAATCTTTGGAGGCTGATTTCCTATAAAAAATAACCTGCGGAGATAAATAAAAATCAGATTTTCGTCACAAAATCAATGATTGCATTTGATCTTGGGCAGTGAAGATTACCATACAATTACCGTATGTAATTTTTAACCTTAAGCAAGGCCTTAACTTAAGAATTGATAGTTTTTTAAAGACGATATTGGTAAAAATTGTCTGCACAAAATTTTCACTTGTGAGTATTTACAACTTTGGCTTGGGCTTATGAAAGAACATGCTAAATTAAACAAGTGATAGTATTCACTGCCCCAGATCAAATGCAATCATTGATTTTGTGATTTAAAAAGTTTTCTCCGATCTCCGCAGTGTATTACCCCCGGAAATTTGTCTCCAAAAAAGGTTACACGATATTTGAGTTTTACGTCCTGTTTTACTACAGTGTTGGTATTTGCACCGAATTTGAGCCTATTTTTCAACAGAACTCGTGTGTCAGTTGTGGAAAATTTATTCAGCTTTAAAACCTGACCAGATTTGTTAAAATCGGTTTGGTTATTCCGAAATTACTGGTAATTCTGTGTAGATAGCAGGCTTTCTTGACCTATTTTGTCTAGCTATTTCTTAGAAAAGAACTGGCCTTCCATGTCTACCGCGCTCCCTTGGACAAGGACTGCTTGTGTAAAACCGTCATCCAAAAGACGCGCACAAATTCATCCCGGTTGGGTGGGAAGTGAAAAATTGCTGGAGCTGTGGGACTGAGCGGGGAAGAAGATGAAGGAAGCTGGAGAGGTCGGGATCGAGACTAGACACGAACTCTGAGTCCCTGCTCAGAGCTAGTCTAGACTCTCTCTCACCGACTAAGGGAGCAACGGTTTGGGGGCTTGCCTAAAGTGCACCGGCACTTCTGCATATTCCTCCGTAGCGCTGTCATCTCATTTTCCATTCCTCACAGTCCGACATGCTCTGCCTGGTTGGCGCCAACTTTGTCTTGCATATCATTTGCGACTGGGGGTTCGCTTCCGTCCTATTGCTCACGCTACTTGCCGGCTGAAATCTGCTTGCTCAGCCATGCAAGGCATGCATGGACATGGTTCGCGCGCTTAGAAACAGCGACTGAGACAGAGATGTCGGGATACAGAAAAGTAGACAGTGAGATTCAGAGAGGCAGGCGGTGAGATGCAGAGAGGGAGACAGTGAGATGCAGAGAGGGAGACAATGAGATGCAGAGAGGGAGACAGTGAGATGCAGAGAGGGAGACAGTGAGATGTAGAGAGGGAGACATTGAGATGCAGAGAGGCAGGTGGTGAGATGCAGAAAGACAGACAGTGAGATGCAGAAAGAGAGACAATGAGATGCAGAGAGGGAGACAATGAGATGCAGAAAGACAGACAATGAGATGCAGAAAGACAGACAGTGAGATGCAGAAAGGGAGACAATGAGATGCAGAGAGGGAGACAATGAGATGCAGAGAGGGAGACAGTGAGATGTAGAGAGGGAGACATTGAGATGCAGAGAGGCAGGTGGTGAGATGCAGAAAGACAGACAGTGAGATGCAGAAAGGGAGACAGTGAGATGCAAAGAGGGAGACAGTGAGATGCAGAGAGGGAGACAGTGAGATGTAGAGAGGGAGACAATGAGATGCAGAGAGGGAGACAGTGAGATGCAGAGAGGGAGACAGTGAGATGCAAAGAGGGAGACAGTGAGATGCAGAGAGGGAGACAGTGAGATGCAGAGAGGGAGACAGTGAGATGCAGAGAGGGAGACAGTGAGATGCAGAGAGGGAGACAATGAGATGCAGAGAGGGAGACAATGAGATGCAGAGAGGGAGACAATGAGATGCAGAAAGACAGACAGTGAGATGCAGAGAGGGAGACAGTGAGATGCATAGAGAGAGACAGTGAGATGCAGAGAGGGAGACAGTGAGATGCAGAGAGGGAGAGTGAGATGCAGAGAGGGAGACAGTGAGATGAGCTGAGAAGAATATGCAACGCCGCATACAATTTGCACAGAGTAAAGTAAAAGTGCAAATAAAATGAGAATGTGGTGACTGTCGGAGTAGAAAACGTTGCGGCGCCGGGGGGGGGGGTCTCCATGCCTTAATCTTTGCTCAGGCTCAAATTAGGAAAAAGTGCACGGAACTGGGAATTTGAGTAGAGGGCGGCACCGACTCAGGCCATCATTCATTGTTGTTGCTGTCTGACTTGAGACCGCTGCAGCATTTTCTCACGGCCTTCAAGTGGCTCATTAGGAAGTCCCTCATCTCTTCTCTCTGGCTCCAACAGGCTGAGGCAAAAGTTAATTTTCGACAGGATCTCAAAAATCGATATGAGCTATCGATTCAAAGGCGACGCACAGAAATACTACAAAACTGAAGCTGGGAGGAATCTCAGAAGAGAGAAAAAGAAGATTAAAACTTAGTTCAGACATTTCTCCACTGATTGATTTTTTCTCTACTCAAAAAATTCTTTGACGAATAAACTGAGGAGAGTCTGAGTCTGGCTT